>LPNX010347386.1:0-37942 GCA_001517045.1 Pseudotsuga menziesii
ACTTATTTGGTTCCTGAAAATTTCCAATTCATGAGTAATTGTTAATAATTATTTGATGAGATTGAATCTTAGTTCCTAGATCATGTGCAAGAATTAATAACGTGTACCAAAAGGTAGGGGGCCTGTCAGGTCATCCCAGGCTCTGGGCTGGTGAGCTTCTCATGGAGTCCAAACACGCAGAGCCCCCACCATACCTTTTCTCTCCGTGTCAATAAGGATGAGAGAGGTTTGCATATTTAAATCATTACAAACTCTTCTGCATTACCAATGTGGTACTAAATATTAAACATACCAAATCAGAACCGTTGATTTCATAATCCAACGGCTGCTGAGTCTCCAATCGTTCAGTCTACACATTTTGCAATCGTTCAGCCTGCACATTCTGCATTCATTGAATCCATCTAGTCTAGTGTGCCCTCCAACATGTAGCTTACAACCCACCTCAAATCAAACTTCGTAGTATAGACTCCAATCTCGGTGGTGGCTCTGATACATTCTTAGATTTACCAGAGCACACATGCATGAAATAAGGCATGTGATTAAATGAAGAATATCACAGACGTTTCATGTTGTTGTACTACAAAATAATATATATTTATAATGCACAATTGGTTTAGAATCCAGATACAAACAAACGATGATTCCATTAAAATGAAAATCAATCCATGAAGACAGATGCTCACAAGGCAGGTAGCATACTGTGAAATGCAAGATTTTTTTTTCAAAGGGAGCGTCCTTCCTTGCAGAAAATATTCTCAATTCTCTTTTTTAGTTTGTGCTTGCATCCTGGGAGTATCAACTTAACCAGTTTCTGATGCCAACCAAATTGTTTTTGCTATCACAGAGCAGTGAATATAAATAATAAAACAAGCAGCCATCCACCTTCTCAATTGTTCAATACCACCTATCAATATTAAAGAACATAACTGAATATTTGGGCTGCATCATCATAAAGCTATTCACCTATCAAGATGGAAAATGAATTACTCCATTGCCTCTATTCTATCAAGAAACATGATTCAACTGGAATTGATATTGATATTAATCTTGGTCTTAGAGGAACACATATTCATGATTTTCAAGCAGATCCTAAATAGCTACATGTTCAAAATTTTCTCGAAAAAGTCTACTTACAACACACCTCTTTTTTATATAAAATAACTTTAAGCCAATCAGACCTAGGGTTAAATGCAACTCTGCCCACATATTGTCCATGGCTTGGGAGGTCAACACCAGCCTTGTTCAACAAAGAAGAGTCTTGAACACTGGTGACCCAGATATCACCCTCTCTTGAGGAAATTTGAACTCTCTTGAGAGTGAGGATGAACAGTAAGAGGCCATTAGGGAGGGTTGGCTAATTCTCAATAATTGTAGTAGCCTGGAGTGAGAAAATTGAACAAGGCTTGCAATAAATGGAAAAAAAAGCCAGTGTATACTGTAAGACTACAGTTCTCAAGCCACTCCTACAGGTACTTCCCAACAGGTGAATTGAACATACAAGTTATTCAGGGATGTTTTAAAACATTCTTGAAGTCAAAACATTTGGCTATGGAAAAAGAATACCAACATTGAATAGATTAGTGGACTACTTTGCTTGGATTCTTATGAAGGAAAGTCATTCTCATGTCCATGCTTTATATATATCTTGGCTATTCACAATATCAAAGCAAGGTACAACAGAAAAAAATGGTGGATCAGAATAGGCAATAAGTAGATTCATGAACAAGAATAGAATGGGTTGGAAAATGTTCAATCTAAATTTCTATAGTGATGCTGCATTTCTTGTCCATGTAAACCTTCAGTTAATATTCCTCATGTCATCTGGTTTTGTGTATCTGGTTTTCAACTCTATTAATAAACAATATATACATCTTAGCTTCCTAGAATTTTTGTTTGTCATCCATTAGGATTATTTTTTTTCAAATGTAGACGATCCAAAGAAGTTCAAACTTGAAACTAATCAAACAAGGTTGAAAGCACAAGCAGACAATGTTACAATCAGATGCTAATAACAAAGGAATCCCCTTGAACCCAATAACCACTCTGATACCAATTGTTAACTCTTGATAGTAACCTGCAGCAAATGGAGAAGAATCTAAAACACATATATATTCATCAGAAAATAAAATTCAAAATGACAGAACAGCTAAGGCAAGACCCACATACCACCAAAAAAAAATCTTTTTGTAGGTACAAATTGTTGTCCGCCTTGTTTTCTTTTCTTTTATAAAGAATATACAAACATATAAACATCACTGCCCCTAAAATCAGGGGTACAATTGGAAAAAAACTCTGCTTCTAAAAAAAAAGAATGCAATCTAGAGTCTAGACATTATTTTACACATTCCATATACAACTGGAAACTACTAAATAAACAGATGATGTAACTGGAATATCCTAACATTTGCAGATTTACAATTTTTATTTTGCAGTAATTTTGGTTCTGTACACTTAAATTTGAATAGTGTTGTTAAATATCGATAGGGAATCCATGGCATTGAAGAAATCAAATATGGATAGGACTTAAAGTAGCCCAAATATTGGCCATTCTTCACCAGAGTGTAAGTTTCCTTAGAACCGATCAAGTTCAAGTTCATTGCTTGTATTAAACCAACAAGGTTTAGACTTTAAGATTTCATAGATGATAAAAAACAACATCTTTTTGATGCCTTTCTTTTACCTTAAATGTATTTGGAACCCCAGTCTGAGATATAGATGGGGTTAAAAAAATATTTTAAAGGGCATTGAAATTTTTAAACTTACTATCTGAGCCGATCAGAAAGACTTGAAATCCATGTACAACGAAATTAAAGCAAAGTGGACATCCACCAAGACAACAAAGTCTTATAGTCAATATATAAATGCAAATATATAATCAAGGTCCAGGAATCCATATTTTCCACGAAGGACCATGTACAAAGACTATGGACTTCCATTTATGTTTCCCAAATACCTGAAGTTTAGGATAGTGGAAAAAAGTAATATTGCTTGTAATATGCAACCTTATTTATGTTGATATGTTCATTTGGATAGACTCCCATTAAGTCTCATTAGAATCCATATGCCCAATACCAATTAAAATGCACTGGTACTACCATTTAACCACCACAAAAACTGTTTAAGCCTCTTTTAATTTTTGCAAAACACAACTCGAAAAAACTGCTATCTATCATATTCTAGATCTGCCCAAAACAGTTTGGTAATTAATAATTTGTTGCATTTTAATCTATACTAAAATTTTTCTACATAAATGTGAATCTTCCAGCTTTATAAAACACTTAAAACAGTTTTGGAATATGATAAGATTCCATACTTCAACTCTTCTTCAATATAGTGGGATTTTCACCTAGATTTGCATAATAATTATCTTTGGCTAGTTCTATGAATAATACAATGAATTATTTAATTAGGATGGTGATAAGGGATCTTTGTAACTTGTGTTTTGATTTTGGAATCCAAAAGGCCAATGTACCAAACCACTTGGTCCAAGCAGAATCGATGATAATTGGTGTCTAGAATTTAGCATAAAGCCTCTGTACCATTATTTTGGTCACATAATTTATAAAAAATTAGCATGGTAGAAACTATGTCAACACTTCATACAAGGAAAAAAACATAATACAAGAGACATCAAAATTCCATATACCATCCATATGCCTACAAAGAACAAATAATTCTATTTATTCCTAGGTTTGGTCAAGGTTGCACCATGCACTTGGATTTTGTTGCAACCTCAAACAAACCAAATTTGAAGACATTTCTCTAAAGAATCACATTAGCAAGAACCACTTATTCTGCAATGAAATAGCATGCAAATCAAGTATCCAATATTTCAATAAGATTCCATGAACCATCACTTGCAACCCTTAATTTTGATACCTTGGTCTAAAATGCAAGAACATACATGCTCTTGAAGGTACATATATACAGAGACAATGACCTTCTAGCTATGCAACTTCTGCAATATCTACAGTCAATAAAAAACAAGAGAAAATGCATTTTTCTTTTCATTTACTGTGTATCATGGTTTGTCATGCTTCAAAAAAAAGTGTGGGGTAAATGCAAAGTGCAGACAAATGATTGGAATAAAGTATATCAGTTTCCAGGAATCCCTGATCCTAGTTGACAAGGATCTTTCATATGAGCATTTGCTACATTTTGTAGTGGTTTTAATGAAAATGATTCTCTAGGATGGATTAAAATGTGTCATACGATTTGAAAGTTCCCTACTGTCTATTTCAAAATGCCCTAAAGACTTAGACATTCATGAAAATTGATATAATGCATTTGATCCATTTCTTTTTTGTTGTCAGCTGAAGGACTTGGCAAAAAAAACAAAAAATAGTCCAAAGTGACAATCCTTGACAATAAATAACCAAAATAAATTATATTAGTTTTCATGAATCACTAAACCTAGCAGAAAAGGATCAAAGGAACATAAATCAAGGATCTCAAGGAAATGCAACTTTCCATCTAGATTAAGGGCCACTTGCACAGCATGTACTATTCAAAATGTAGCTTGTGGGACATTTTCCATTGCTTCATAACTTCTATGGACAGTACAGAACTGAACATGGATCAGAAGATGCTAGTGCACACCAAGTAATGAAGAACTATTGGTTCCATTCAGTCAAAAAATTTATACAAGAACAAAAAAGGCAAAAACATGAGAAGCATTAGGTTATTGAATAAAGCCAATATTCATCCAAAGCATACTGAAATCCATCAATACCATACTTTTCTATTCAAGTCACTGATGGGAAATAGTTAGATAACTTGGAGTAGACTCACTTGTTTTTTCATTGGAAAAATTTAAAATTTTATTCATATTAAGATATAAAGTACATTTCGTATATGCAGTTAAGCATTTATGTCATGTTAACAAAGAGAGGTAAACACCTACTTCTTTTTCAGCATTTTCTTGATAGTCTAGAACATCACAAATGTTGGCTTCCACAAGGGAGCAAAAAACCTTCCTCTGAACAACACTAAGAGTTCTAAAATTATATTATAAAAAGTGTTTTAACAATTTTCCATCCAGATAATCAAAATAAACCAGTAACCCTCCTAAATATCTGATGCCTCAACATGACTATATACTCCTCCATCTAGAATAAACTCAAAAAAAGTGGGATGAAAATATTCAGAATGTTGGCTATCCTTGAGGTCTGGAATATGCCACATTCCATTCTCTAGTTGTAGACAAGCCTTTGAAAGTCCATCCCATTCTCCATTTATTTCCATGTACATGTGATGAAAATAGATTGAGTTAAAATGGTAGAATCTCATTAAATATTGGCCTAAAAATGTAGTAATAAATAATAATTAATACAAATGATGTGAAAAAATCTCAATGAACAAAATCATACCTTCTCTTGCCAAAAGAAATAAGTAGGAAATTTCAAAATTAGTTCTAAAATATAGATATCACAACTAAGATTATAAGAGTTTCTTAACATATGGTTGTCGAGGACTCACCTTCTATCATGTCCCTCGAATTTCTAATGTATGGGGATGAGTGCAACTTTTGCACATGATGCTCTTCTCTCATCTTTTATCAATTTGTCCAAAGGAAATCATTAAAATGTAAGTAAGAAAGATGTTTAGAATATGAATAAACATACATTAACTATAAAACTCTCACCGTTTTTCCATTGTGAATAAAATAGAAGTCTTCCTTGGGGCTTGATTCCTCTTGAAATTCAAGTTCTCTTCTAACTTCAAACAAATTCCAGTTTTCTTCCATGGACAATGTTTTGAAATGTGCACCATCTTTAAAAATATCAATGGATATTAGAGGAGAATGGGTGCTATCATCATTGTCTTGCTCTATTGGTATCCAAATCCAATTGTTGTTATCCCTTATATGCCTAAAACGTCGAAACTTAAAAGAAACATAGAGATTTTGTCTCAGTATTGAATATCTACAAGTTAAAAAGGATGAAAAAATATTTAGAAAGTGATGTCAAACCTCATGAAAATCAAATAAAAGGAAAAATCAAAATTGAATACATTACCTACAATGAAGTGTCTCTACACTCAACACACATTTTAATTGCTCTCCATTCACAAGATGTAATCTTGTATTCCATCTAGGGTAAAATAAGTTACGTAATAACATGTCAGAGGGGTTTGTGCAATAAAAAGTCTTCTTAGTCATTCGATTAGATTCCTCTTCCTTGAACACTTCAGCAAAAACAAAAAATGGTAAGTGCATACCAAAATGATCACATGCACCACCCTTCTCCCGCATACCAGATTGAATTTCAAGAAATAATTTTGAACGTATGCAATCAATTAATGTTGGATTAGAATGTGGTAAGCCAATTTCATGAAGTATGGGTAACTTGGATTCTTCAATTCGTCCCAGGCTTTTACCCCTTGGAAGAAAGTAATCATATTTATAAAACCATACCCCTTATTCCCTCAATGACGTGGAATCCTTGCCCTCATAGAGTATCTCTCCTATATGCGAATGGAAAACATGTAAAGTACTGGTAATACTCTCCACAGGCTGCCATTCTTCAAAATCAGAAATGCACAAACCTACATAAAAAACAGATTTAGTATCCATTCAATCTAGGGCATTCATATTCTAATACTCATGCAAAATTAAGAAAAAATATTCAATGCTTATAAAATGACAAGTTCTTACAATTTTGTCCAATTTGAGGAAAATTGTCTTTTTTGGCAACAGACTCTTTTAGGATATCCTTGATCTCATATACATGAGCTATGAGCACCTTCTCCACTTTTTCACCCTATTGGCTCCGCTTAAATGCCCTTACTACACCTTTCCAATGGGATTGTAAATTATCTAGTCTTCTTTTTTTGCCCAAATTCAGTTCCTTGATGGTTGCAAAGTAACCCAAGATCCAATGGACACCCATAATGTGATCCAATTATCCATTTCATCCTTTGCATTCTCAACTACAATAGTTTCCAGCTTTCTTGAAGATCTACGAGTTCTCATTTCACTGCAAAAAAGGTACAAAGGATCCATAGGAAAATGTTATCAAGAAACTTCATATTTATAATGAACTTCATATTCAAGGGGTCACTATTGGTTAGTGGAAAGAAGATTCACATCTATTTTATCAATGAACATATACTCTACTTCACATTCAGCTGCTGCAAGAGTTCGTAGCTGTTGGGTTTTAGTGTCCACAAAATACAAGGACAAGTTGTTGGCTTCATATTCCATATATAGACCACCATACACACTCAGGAAATTTGTGAGCAACCTATTAGTGAGTAATTATGGAAATATGTGCAGTGGGAAGGGCACTTTTCCTTGTCAAGCTCAGTTATTATATAAATAAAGTTCCCACTACTTCACTGATCAGTTGGCTGGGAATTTGTGGAAGGCAGCAACTCCTTCAAGGGATAATCTACTAGTCTATGTTAACAAACATTAGCTGTCATTTACAACCAACATTTCCTAGGCATGTCACACTAGCACACCAGGAGGAGAGAACAATAGTTCAATTATGTGTCACGCTAGCAGCAATGAGGCTCATCTTTGTCATCATGTGGGAGCAAGAAAGGGCAGTTCCAGTGTTGAGAAATTGTGTGGGGAACCCTTGAGGAAGAGGTATTAGATTAGATTTGTAGCTGAGCCATTATTTTGATCATTGGGAATAAAACGAGTTGCTATAGGAGTATTAGGTATTTTTATTTAATTCTATGCAATTTGCTACATTTCTCCTCAATCTACATGCCCAGTGAATCAAGAGCAACATGTAATGTGACCAGATCTGAAATTTATGCAATATAGCAGGCGTTTTCCATTATCTCAGTCCATTTTACAGCTCCCCAAATTTCCGGATATCCACACGAGTGTTTGACTCCATTCTACATGTAAGTGGTTGTGAAAATTTATGAATCTTTATCCTATAACTGAGTGATATCAGACTTTACACATTTCTGTCCATTCTCTTCTGAATTTTCTGCTATAAATGTTACTGGCATATTAATGATGAGCGGTCATGAAGTAATATGTGTAAATGAGTGTTGGATATCATGCGCATACATCGAGTGAAGAAGTTTACAATTTATAATTGCTATCAGCCATGGAAAGCTACCTACATGAAACTTAGTCATGATTGAGGTCAGATATTCTATTAAATATACATTCACTAGTTTTTACAGCATTATTCCATCAATCTGTGTGATGAAAACTAACACCTAGTACTAAGGGTCAGTAAGTTAGAGAAAACCACACTCAGAGAATGGATAATAAAGACTCTTAGGAGCAAAATTGTTACATAAAAGAGGAGATACCAAATTTTACTTCTATTTTGCCCAAATTTTTAACATAAGATCATTGAGTATTGAATTTACCTAATAATGATATCTATCTAGTAGACCAATGAATAGAAGGACCAAACTTCACTGAATGTTCACATATGGTTTGCTGGGTTGTTTTGATAATGTTCCCTTAATGCTGCTTTTGCTCCGGTTGAGTTGTATTTCAGATATGGCTCTCTATCATTTCCAGCAGATGCTCATCCCATGCGGCCCATGCAATCCCAGCCCCATTACTCCATAGAATGCGCTTAGCTTTTAATCGAGCATGAAGATATTAATCTATGGGTGAGGTAAAATGCTCCAGTGATGAAGATGTCTGAACAAGAGCATTCGTGGGCGTCTTTGATGTGCACAGCATTGGCCGGCTTCTATTGTAAAAAACCTTTACTGAAACCAGAAATTTTCCACTTAGGTATATGCACTTCAATAAAAATATAAATAGACAACTTAATGAACTTAATGTTAACCATTAGAGTAAAGAAGTAAGTTGTAGGGTTTACTTAAATATAGATTTATATATTTTTTAATATGTTAATAGTAATTTTTTTATATAGTTAAGTATGTATAAAAAAATATCGGTCATGTTTATCTTTGGCTTAAAAAGCACCACATTTAATTACTAATATATATCTTTATATATTTTTATATATTTTTAATAAATTTTTATATAACATATAACAAACTGATAAGGACATGGTTAAAATAAAACTTTTCTAATTATGTTTATATATTTTAAATATGTTTTTTATATATATCATTATATATTTCAATATATATATAAAATTGTAGGTGCATTTGATATTGTGATAGGTAATAAACCCATTTTCAAATAATTTTTTATTTATATCTTATATATTTCAATATTTATAAAAAAATGTTGGTGCCATGGATATTGTGGTAGGTAATAAACCCACAAATTTATGTATACAAAAAAACCTCTATCTAATTAAAAAAATAATAATGTAATTAATGTGGTCAACATGTTTTGATTCATTAATAACTCTCCAATATGTGGAGAAGGCGTGCATAGTGGATCTCTCTTTCCAAAACAATTTGGGGCACCTTGGGCAGATATTATTTCACTGTGCAAGAAAATTATAATATTAAAATATTCCATTATTATGAGATTATGTAATAAAATATTGTTTAAGACCTATACGGTGTTTGACTTTTAAAGCAATTTGATTGACTAATGCATAATGACATGGAATTTGGGTGAAAAGTTAAAAGGCCCATTTTGGGTTGAAATTTCCTCTAATGCAAGCATTTTTAAGGATGTTTCCAGGTATGTTAGAGGATGTGACAATTTACAAAGAATGGGTAGTGTTTCTTCCTTTCACACACCTGGGTCACGTGACAGAAATCTTTAAGCCACTTAGTGTGTCCTTGGGGGCAAGTCTCGAGTCAATGCCGTCACCTTGTTCTTGACTCCTCCGTTTAGGCTCAACTCCTAAAGAAGCCAAGGGGGGTAGACCCTATTATGTTACTAACGAAAAATTATTTAGTATGGTGATGTTAAACATAATGAATTACTTAGGAGTTTGAAATTTAACCATAAACAACCATAGATGAAAATATACAAAATGAGCGCACGAAAGCACAATGCTGAGACACAATATATATATATATCAAGAAAATAACCAGTGCCTTAAAATGGAGTCAAAAGATAATCAATGTACTTGCATGTGCTTAGAGTGAATGTTTTTCAATTGCCTCTTGGTACGTTTTAAGTTAATGTGAAATATGAGTTGATTAAAATTAGGCGAAGGGGGACTCTAGATATACCTGAGAGTACTTGGAGTATGTCCAAAACTAAATCGTCACAGCTACCCGCAAGGAATATGTGGGATGAATGGAGTATATGAGGCTATTGTTCATAATTCACCCACAGGTGTAACAGAGATCGACGCCCCGAGGTCACTTTTCAGGAGTTCCTGCTTCCTTTGGGTATTTTTCCACCGTAATGGTTTGATCTAGGTGTTGTATTTTCACCTGATGGTTTTTCAATTTGGGAGAGAGAATCCTAATTATTCTAGTCACTCAAATGCTTTCAATACAACTTGACTGATCACATGAACCGCAGCCAAGTGCAGAGCATACACACCGGAGTCTTGTCAATTTTAGTAAATTTTGAGATGGGTGTTCTTGTTAAAAAAAGAAAACCCTCCAAGAACCTCTTTCGATCCAAGTGGATATCAATTAGGGAATCAAGGAGGGGTTAATTTTATAATATCTGATGAAATAAATGATGAAAAGGAAAACATAGATACACAATTCCGGTTTTCTAATTAGTCCTACCACGCATCTCTTTCCCCTTTCGGGTCAATCGGGAAGTCGTGGGGTAAGTATTAACATTACTTTGAAATATCAAATATGGAATATGAAATTGATAATAAATCAAATTATACTACCCTACAGATTATAACTATGCTAGTTTGCAAAAAAAAAAAGGAAAGAAAAGCAAAAAAGAAACACGGACACAAAATCCCTTAGGGGGGATGGTGAATAGGCTCGAAAGAGCCTATTCGAAAGGACCTTTTATTTTTATTAGCAGTGATTTACAATATCAGAAAATTAAAATTGATGCACTTTGTTCCTTGTTATCTGGGATCCAAAGGCTTACAACAAGCTTGTAACAAGCTATAATTAAAACATAGTGGTGGGGGAAGCTTTCGGGAAGCTCCGGTTCGTCCAAGAGTCGGAAATTGGGCAGAGTCTCCTTCTCTTTTTTGTTAGAAATGCTAAAAAATAGTGAGCAATCAAAATCAAATGTGCCCAAACACACTTTGAAAGTGTTTTGGGTCACTATACTAGTTACCAAAAAAAAAAAAACTAAGTAAAATTTTGTTAAGTTGGGGTAATCTAGTTTTGCAAAAAGGAACCAAGGAAAGAAAGCTTTCCTTGGGATCTTGGCTTTTTGTTTGGGCAGCAAATGATATGTGCACTTTTATTGCATAATATTAAACTTTAAAGTACATCAAAGGAAACTACCTTAAAAGCAAGCTACAAATTTTCTTTAAAATGTTTGCAAAAAAGAGGATAATTTCAG
Organism: Pseudotsuga menziesii; assembly: GCA_001517045.1. NCBI lineage: Eukaryota > Viridiplantae > Streptophyta > Pinopsida > Pinales > Pinaceae > Pseudotsuga > Pseudotsuga menziesii. The sequence goes on from LPNX010347386.1 coordinate 11,360, forward strand.
CTAGATCTCTTAAAATATAACTTTATATGCAAAATGGAACTGAGATCTAAAATTAAGAAAGGATATTACTAACTAGATCTATATGTAATTTTCTTAATGAGACAAATCTAAGCAATAAGATTCTTTAAAAGTAGCCAATTTGAAGAGAAATTAAGATTTTGAAGGAGGAAGAGAGAGAAAGAGTGTTTGAAGCCTAGGAATGTTGGGATTTGGATTCTACTTTGGTGGAACACTGAAGGACTATGTCATTTAGAATATATTGAAGATGAGGAATATGCAAACCAGCTCAACCTCTTCTACAAGTGAGATCGTCTACAACTTATAAATACTTGCACAAACAGATGGTTAAAACATAGGTGCTAGTGGAAAAGATAATTAAAGAGCATGCAATTAAACCTAAAATACATACAACTCCAATAGATCTGAAACAAGCAGCAGTAAGAGCATAAATCAAACTAGAATAAACTCTTACCCTAACAAGAGGGAGCTCTCTCCTTCAAGGTCAACAATTGACCAGCAAAAGCAATGATAAATAACACATATTATACTTCATAAGCATTTGACAATCACCATCCACACATGAAGAGCATTACACCATAGATCTTTCCTCCAAAGCTTCTTTATTCTAGAATAATAAACAATACAGTACAAGAGCAACAACACCTCAATCCCAGTTCTAACTAGCTTGGAAGAGGTTTCTTGTGCTTTGATTTATACAAAAACCAAGAGATCCAGCCCAAGGGGGGCGCAAATCCCAAGGAGATAGATCAAATCAGCTGATGGAGATTCAATCAATGCAGATCTGAAGCTAAACTAAGCCTACTTGTCAATCAGGGGCTTGATTGAGCTGACACATCAACCCATAAACTGACACATCAATCCATAGAGCTCCCAGGAGAGACCACACGTGTGGAGGAGAGACAGAGGGTGCAATTCCCCATAAAGGCTGCTAAAGATCACCTCTGGATCTGATTTGATCACCTCCTTTAGTCAAGGATTTGCCAGATCCAATCAATTTGGTTCATATCTGACTGTTTTCAATCAAATCAGCTAAGAATCCATTGATCTATGATTTTGGATTTGCTCCATTATTTGTCAATTTATTAATTAAAATAATCAATAAATGATTTTTTGGGGCTTTCTGACCTGAGTGATGAAAAATCATTCAAAACTAGGAAAGAGTGGGTCCATGGGTTTACATGGTGCTCTTAGCTTGAAAATGAGCACCTACATGACTAGAACTAATTATTTGGCCCACTTTTATTACAAAATCAATTTTTCCATTTAAACTATTAAAAAATAGCCTGAGTTTTGGAATAATTAAATTTTAGTAAAAAACAGTGAAAAATTAAAAAAATTAAAAAATGAAAAAAACCTAGGGGGACTTAGACATGTTCATATGACTCAACCATGATGCCTAGCATGTTTATACATTGACACATAGACTCTAATAACCTCAATAGGCCTAAATTCCAAGCTGTCCACCCCAACTTTGGAGGTATGGAGTGAAAAACTCAGAAATTATCAGTCGTTTATTCAACAACCAATAATAACCAAGGGAAAAAACACCCTCGGATAATCAAATTAACAAATAAAGTCTAAGAGACCGAGTCTTTTATAGAAACTATCATGCTAGAACATTTATTACAAGTCCCCCATGGGGTATGAACATGTGATATAGTACAACAAACACTTCCCAGAAGTAAGACTGAAGGTCTTCTGAAGTCTGAACAGTTATCCTTGTCCGGTTCACCAGGATCAATTGATAAAAAACCACTAAGTACAACTTAGGTGGTAACATTCTGGCTCTAGTTGTGGGACGTGTGCTTGATCTGGTCTTTAAGGCAAGGAGAGGATACGAGAAAACCAGAATCTCTGGTTTATATACCTTGCAAAAACATCTCAACTTGACAAGAAAACCTTAGTAGCACAAACTTTATATAAAAATAAAATGAACCATTAAGCTGATTTATTTAAACAAAATAAATGTAATTAACTAATGAAAAAAAAGTTTTATTATAGCTAAGTACAAAACATAAATGTAGAAAGTAAATGCTCTCTTTTAGGAACTTATTTTCCTATTCTAAGCATGATATAAACAGGTTAGGTGTAATAAAAAATCCAATGTAACCACCTAAGCATTTTATTAACATAAAAAAAAATTTCCTTGTCTTTGGTTACGAGCCAAAGTAAGGATACCTTATTCAGAAAATGCAAATCTGTGAGATGATTCAGAATGGGTGGGATGGATGGGAGATCATAGGCATGAATAATGTCATAAAAATTATTCCGCAACTTGTATGTGCTCATGCAGGCTACTTCTATCCATGACTAGACAGGACTGATATACCAATCAGCATGATGAGGCTGACTAACTACATCATCATACTGATCACCAGGGCTTATCAAATGATAATTTGTTGCACAAGCCCCAAGTAGCTCCAAATCATAAGGAACCTTTATATGTGAAAAAGATGGCTGAAAATTATATTCCACTAACTGCATCACATCTGACTTTCCACAACACTACTTCTCAATGTATTTATTACTGATACACTTGTGCGGCTTTGCATGATATGACTCTGAATGATCATGTGAAAATTCTGAATACTCTTATTCCATACTAAGGTTTTCCCAGGCATCTAGATCCATGCTCCCCTCTATGGATGTATCGTATATTGGACTTCCACAATTTTTTTAGTAGACATTCCCCTTGTTGGACATACTATGGATGGAATTCTTAATAATATTTTTACAAGTTGGATTATCTATGAAATTCCAATAGTCATCACTCCCATCCATGCCATATGTGGGGGACTCTTCATCCATGGCATCATGCTTCTGCCTATCCATGTCTTCCTTGTATTCATAACAATCTTCTTTAGAAAAAATGTTACAAGGAAATAAACTTTCCAAACCTTCATCAACATGTGGAGAATAGGGTCTAGTTTCACCACACACCATACTGATCTTATCATAAGTTTGTTTATAGGCTTCTATTATGATATCATGAAGATGATATTCAATATTATATTCAATCAAGGAAAATTTTTGGACATATTCAGTAGTATCACTTGGTATGTGTTGCTCAGTGGATTTATCTAGAGGGATTTCTGGAAAGATATTAGAATTGCAACACACTTGAGAATACCTCAAATATTCAATGTTTTCAGATATGGTGACATGAGGAGAGTCTTCAACAATATGTTTCATCATGGGCTCCTCCTGAAGCTCTTCAATAGGATCATCCTATATTTTTCCTTCCTCGGAATCTTGCTGTGTATTGGGAGATACCTCATATTCTCTAATAAGCTGCGTAATTACTTCCTTTCTTGAATAACTATGAGGAAACTCTTTGATGGGAGTATCATGGATCTCCTCTTCACTTAAATGTTCAAGCAGTGATTCCAAGTCTTCAATACTTTGTATCATGGAAAAAGGTCCATCATATGTTTCCATGTGATACTCTATCCCAGATAAGTAGAAGGTACAGATCTTTTCAAGGAACTTTTTCAAACCATTCACACTACCCCTACCATCATGCCAATGCTCTAAAAACATTCAAAGGAATCTTGGAAAAGAAGTTATGCATTTATCAGGAAGGCCCTGATAGAACCAACAACAGGCCTCACCCCAAAAAGTACCAGCAAACATTTCCATCATATTGTCTTCATGAAGAATATTGAAGTCAGCCATCAACTGAAGGAAAGATTTGACATGCCAGATTGCCGAATCACCATAATTTCCATGAAATACTGGAAGCCATTTATATGCATCCCCCACACCATTACAAGAGTTAGGAAATCCCAGGATGTTTGAGAAATTGATAAGATGAAAAATTCCAGTTATCTGGGTACCAAATTTCTCCTTTAATTCATCCATATCAAAAATTAATAGTATGCATTTGATATAGCCATTAAACCTTGTACTGAAAAGGTGGAACTGTCAAGTGATGAGCTTTAAATGTTTTAACATGTCACACGGGCTCATCTACACACAACAAAACTTCACAAGTTTATGAGATAATAAGGTTTTATCCCTTCAATGGAGTTTCCACGTGAGAAAGAAAAATAAGCATTTAAAAATCTTTTCACAAATTTTTTTTTTTCTTTTCTTTGTAAAAATAAAAACTAGAAAAAAGGTCAGTGGAGTTTCCAGATGAAAATTAAAGATCTACTCTAAGCATTCATCAAACAAATCAAAAACAAAAAGGAAGAAAACGAGTTGGTGATGTTACTAAGGCAAAATTATTTAGTATGGTGATGTTAAATAGAATGAATTATTTAGGAGTTTGAAATTTAACCATAAACTACCATAGATGACAAGATGCAAAATGAGCGCACAAAAGCACAATGCTGAAACACAATATATATATATATATATATATAGCAAGAAAATAACCAGTGCCTTAAAATGGAGTCAAAAGATAATCAATGTACTTGCATGTGCTTGGAGTGAATGTTTTGCAATTTCCTCTTGGTACGTTTTAAGTTAATGTGAAATATGAGTTGATTAAAATTAGGTGAAGGGAGGGGACTCCAGATATACCCGAGAGTACTTGGAGTATGTCCAAAACTAAACTGTCACGGCTACCTGCAAGGAATATGTGGGCTGAATGGAGTCTTTGAGGATATTGTTCATAATGCACCTGCAGGTGTAACAGAGATCGGTGCCACAAGGTCACTTTTCAGGAGTTCCCACTTCCTTTGGGTATTTTGCCACCATAATGGTTTGATCTAGGTGTTGGATTTTCACCTGATGGTTTGTCAATTTGGGAGAGTGAATACTAATTATTCTAGTCACTCAAATGATTTTGATACAAATTGACTGATCGGATGAACCACAACCAAGTGCAGAGCATACACACCGGAGTCTTGTTAATTTTAGTAAATTTTGAGATGGGTGTTCTTGTTAAAAAAAGAAAACCCTCCAGGAACCTCTTTCAATCCAAGTGGATCTCAATCAGGGAATCAAGGAGGGGTTAATTTTATAATAGCTGATGAAACAAATGATGAAAAGGAAAACACAGATACACAATTCCGATTTTCTAATTAGTCCCACCACGCATCTCTTTCCCCTTTCGGGTCAATCGGGAAGTCGTGGGGTAAGTATTACGATTAGTTTGAAATATAAAATATGGAATATGAAATTGGTAATAAATAAAAGTATACTACCCTACAGATTAGAACTACACTAGTTTGCAAAAAAAAAAAATTAAAGAAAAGCAAAAAAGAAACACGGACACAAATCCCCCTAGGGGGGATGGTGAATACGCTCGAAAGAGCCTATTTGAAAGGACATTTTATTCTTATTAGCATCAATTTACAATATCAAAAAATTAAAATTGATGCACTTTGGTCCTTGTTATCTGGGATCCAAAGGCTTACAACAAGCTTGTAACAAGTTAGAATTAAAACACAGTGGTGGGGGAAGCTTCGGTTCGTCCAAGAGTCGAAAATTGGTCAGAGTCTCCTCTTTTTTGTTAGACCTGATAAAAAACAATGACAAATCAAAATCAAATGTTCCCAAACACACTTTGAAAGTGTTTTGGGTCACTACACTAGCTACCGAAAAAAAACTAAGTAAAATTTTGTTAAGTTGGGGTAATCTAGTTTTGCAAAAAGGAACCAAGGAAAGCAAGCTTTCCTTGGGATATTGGCTTGCTATTTGGGAAGCCAATGAGATGTGAACTTTTATTGTAGAATATGAAACTTTAAATTACAGCAAAGGAAACTACCTTAAAAGAAAGCTACAAATTTTCTTTAAAATGCTTGCAAAAAAGAGGATAATTTAAGCTAGATCTCTTAAAATATAACTTTATATGCAAAATGGAACTGAGATATAAAATTAAGAAAGGATATTACTAACTAGATCTATATGTAATTTTCTTAATGATACATATCTAAGCATTAAGACTCTTTAAAAGTAACCAATTTGAAGAGAAATTAAGATTTTGGAGGAAGAGAGAGAAAGAGTGTTTGAAGCCTGGGAATGTTGGGCTTTGGATTCTGCTTTGGTGGAACACCAAGGGACTATGTCATTCAGAAGATATTGAATATGAGGAATATGCAAACTAGCTCAACCTCTTCTACAAGCGAGATCACCTGCAACTTAGAAATCCTTGCACAAACAGATGGTTAAAACATAGGTGCTGCTAGAAGAGATAATTGGAAAGCATGCAATTAAACTTAAAATACATACAAATCCAATAGATCTAAAACAAGCATCAGTAAGATCATGAATAAAACTAGAATAAACTCTTACCCTAATAGGAGGGAGCTCTCTCCTTCAAGGCCAACAATTAACCAGCAAAAGCAATGATAAATAACACATATTATACCTCATAAGCATTTGACAATCACCATCCACACATGAAGAGCATTACACCATAGATCTTTCCTCCAAAGCTTCTTTATTCCAGAATAATAAATAATACAATACAAGAGCAACAGAACCTCAATCCCAGTTCTAACTAGCTTGGAAGAGGCTGCTTGTGCTTTGATTTATACAAAAACCAGGAGATCCAGCCCAAGGGGGGCACAAATCCCAAGGAAACAGATCAAATCAGCTAATGGAGAGTTAATCAATGTAGATCTGAAGCTAAAATGAGCCTACTTATCAATCAGGGGCTTGATTGAGTTGACACATCAACCCATAAACCGACACATCGGTCCACAGAGCTCCCAGGAGATCCCACATGTGTGGAGGAGAGAGAGAGGGCACAATTCCCCATAAAGGCTATTGAAGATCACCTCTGGATCTGATTTGATCACCTCCTTTAGTCAAGGATTTGCCAGATCCAATCAATCTAGTTCAGCTCTGACTGATTTCAATCAAATTGGCTGAGAATCCACTGATTTATGATTTTGGATTTGCTCCATTATTCATCAATTTATTAATTAAAATAATCAATAAATGATTTTTTGGGGCTTTTTGGCTTGAGTGATGAAAAATCACTCAAAACTAGGAAAGAGTGGGTCCATGGGTTTACATGGTGCTCTTAGCTTGAAAATGAGCACCTACATGACTAAAACTGATTATTTGGTCCACTTTTATTACAAAATGAAATTTTCCAATTAAAATATTAAGAAATAGCCTGAGTTTTGGAAAAATTAAATTTTAATAAAAAACATTGAAAAATTAAAAAAATTAAAAAAATGAAAAAAGCCTAGGGATATGAAATTAAAAAAATTAAAAAACTCAGAAATTATCAGTCATTTATTCAACAACCAATAATAACCAAGGGAAAAAACACCCTGGGCTGATCAGATTGACAAATAAATTCTAAGAGATTGAGTCTTCTACATACACTATCATGCTAGAACATTTATTACAACTCCCCCATGGGGTATGAACATGTGATATAGTACAACAAGCACTTCCAAAAAGTAATATTGGAGGTCTTCTAAAGTCCGAACAAGTTATCCTTATCCGGGTCACCAGGGTCACTTGATAAAAAACCACTAAGTACAACTTAGGTGGTAACATGTAGACCTACCTCATTTGACGAGATGCCTTTACAGCCTCAGGTCATGATTGAGCCTTTTGAGAAATGGACTCTTGATTTTGTAGGACCAATCTCTCCCATGTCTCGCAAGAAGAAATAAATCCTAGTTTGCATAGATTTTTTCACCAAATGGGTAGAAGCCAAAGCTTTGTTCCGAGCTACAGAAAAATTTGTGGTAGAATTTATATATGAAGAGATATTTACTTAGTTTGGTGTGCCTAGGGAAATTTTCACTAACCAAGGTTCTGAATTCACATCTAAATTAATGAAAGAAATTACCATGCAATATAGTATATGACATTGCAAATCCTCACCTTACCATCCACAAGCTAATGGCCAAGTAGAATCAACCAGTAAGGTATTGGAAGCTATATTAACTAAAACTATTCAGCTACATCATAAGAATCGGGCAGATAGACTCCCAGAGGTTTTGTGGACCTATAGAATAACTTGGAGAAACACTACTGGACATACACCCTATGAGTTAGTATATGAGAAACAAGTCCTTTTACCTATTAAATTCCAAGTTAAGACTTTCAGTATGGCTGTACAATTAGGTATGGATTTGGAAGAGGCACATAAACATCAAATTTTACAAATTAATGAATTCGATGAGATTAGGCAAGATGCACTCCAAAGGAAAATGTTAATACAAAATCAATGAAATAAATGGCATGATAAATTTATTAAGCAAAAGCAGTTTAATACTAGGGATTGGGAATTACTATTCAACTCAAGGTATAAAAATTTCAAAGGAAAATTAACTACTCGTTGGATGGGTCCATATGAGGTAGTTACTGCCTTCGATAATGGGTCAGAAGATATTAATACAATTGATGATTCACAATTTTTTTTTGTCGTAAATGGACACGGGCTTGGACTTTATCATCAACCAATATCTAGACAAGATTTTGTGAAGACTATCTTACAACAAAAGGATATGGAGCTGGTTGAAGAGGAAGTCATTCCTCCTCCTCCTAATTCTTAAACTATTTTGTGTTGTATTTATGTAAAAATATCTTTATTTCTTTAATCAATAATATTCATTTCTAATAATATGACTACATTCATGCAGGGAATTTGGTTGTATAATCATCTTATGGAATTCTATCAAATAAAATAGGAAGACTCTTTTCCTTTGTCTAAAATTTGATAAAATTTATATGACTTTTTTTCTTGATGCATACGTTTTTGTTGCAAATAAAATTTGAATCATCTAATAAGTGGTTTTGTAGTTTGATTACAAGAACCTTGTATTTCTTATCATCCCATGAAATGTTTCCTAAAAAGGGAAGTGCTCTAAGAACTCATAATACATCCTATTTTTTTTAAAGGGGATTTATAATGAAATTGAAATATTCTCTATATCATTCCTACCCACTTGATTCGATGATTCCTTATGATTTTATGGTATTTGATTCAGAAATGCACATTTCTGACTTATCATTAAAACAGCTTCTTAAGACCTACTTTAATCATCACATTATTCAAAGTTCTATTTTACACCTAAGGACTACTAGTTCATCCTATACTCATTATCAAAACTTGTCTCTTAAGGATTTTTGAGAAAACTCAAGAATAAGTGAAATTCCTACTTGTGGGGAACATTTCTTCTCTTTCATAAAGAAGATAGACTGATAAGTCAAGGAACAACTTTAAGTTATTATATTTTGACATGATCTATACTTTTTTTTTACTTACAAGGTTCGCTTTCAAAATTTTGAATTATGTGTTTAGAAGGTTTAACTCATTCTAAGTGTTAGATTTTTATCATTTAATCAATATGATCTAGGATATTATCTAAGAGAATAACATGTAACGAAATAATCACAAGAGACAAGAGACACAAAGATTTTTCCTCGGGGAAACCATAAAGGAGAAAACCCCACAACTTCCTCAGAGATAGAATGAGCACCAATAGAAAAAGTAAAACCCAAAGACACAAAGATGATCTCTGACAACTGTTCTCTCTCTCACTTGTGCGATATCCTCTTCTCTCACTCATGCGCTATAGTTGAGTGAGTGTGTGTCTCAAATAGAGAGTCTCACTCTCTATTTATACTAGTTTCTGACTTGACAATTACTTACTAGGGCCGACTTCTCTGGGAGAGTCTAATAACCCTAGCACCCCGAAATTGTGGGGACTATTGCCTCAACTTACAAAGAAGGGTTAACCTCTATGAATTTACATGAATTTATTACATTAATGATTTTCCTGATAGGAACATTGAGGTACAAATAAATACAACATATAAAATATACAAGTGAATACATTCCAAAGTTACAAATACATCAACACTCCCTCTTAACTAGGAAGGAATTCTGTTGACACAATTCATCAGCACAAGTCTTTGTCACTAGATCATTCATCAAACATGGATCGTCATCATCACTGGATCATCATCATCATCATCACTGCTCCCTCTATCTCTATCAAATGGTTCTATCTCTCAATTCTATTCGTCATAGGAAGTTCTATAGATCTAGCTCTTTTTCATGCTGGTTGTAAGCCTAGCCTCCATGTAGGTCTTCATCTTCAGCACTTATATCTGACCATGGGAGATCCAGCCTACCACCATGTCAGAAAGGACCACCCAGCACTTATATATGACCATGGTATGCCCATCCTACCACCATGTCAGAAAGGCCCAACACTCACATCTCACCATGAGAGGCCCAACCTTCCACCATGTCAGAAAGGATCCTCCAACACTTATATCTTACCATGGGAGGCCCAAACAACCACCATGTTAGAAAGGCCCAACATTCACATATGACCATCCGATGCCTAGCCTACCACCATGTTAGAAAGGCTCATCCAACACTTATATCTGACCATGGGAGGCCCAAACTACCACCATGTCAGAAAGGCCCATCACTCACATATGACCATGGGAGGCCCAGCCTACCACCATGTCAGAAAGGTTCAACTCTTACATCTGACCATGGAAGTCCCAGCCTACCACCATGTTGGAAAGGCTCATCCAACACTTATATCTGACCATGGAAGGCCTAGCCTGCTGCCATGTCAGAAAGGCCCAACACTCACATCTGACCATGGGAGGCCCAACCTGCCACCATGTCAGAAAGGATCATCCACCACTTATATCTAACCATGGGAGGCCCAGCCTGCCACCATGTCGGAAAGGATCTACACTTACATCTGAACATGGGAGGCCCAGCCTGCCACCATGTTAGAAATGCTCTGCACTTACATCTGACCATGGGAGTCCCAACTTGCCACAATGTCATAAATTATCAGCACTTACATCCAACCATGGGAGGCCCCATCCTACCACCATGTCAGAAAGGCTCACAGACTCATCACTTCCCCTTGGAAGGAACCTCTATCTGGAGAACACCAAGCTTCTCCCTAAAGTACTAAAACTTCACTTTGGCTAGTGGCTTGGTCAACACATCACTATATTCTCATCTGTCGCAAAATAAAGGAGCTTTGCTACTCCTTTCTATACCATATCCCTGATATAGTGATATTTGATCTCGATATGATTCGATTTGTCATGGAACACTGGGTTCTCTAACAACTTCATGCAACTCTGGTTGTCACAATATATACAATAACATCCAAATAGAGATCAAACAGATCAGATAGTAGCTTCCTCAGCCACACTGATTCACAACTAGCCGAACAAGCTACAACATACTCAGCTTTGGTTGTACTCAGTGCCACACAAGAATGTTTCCTACTAAACCAAGAGATCACACCTGATACCATACTGAAGAATCACCCTGAAGTGCTCTTCTTATCAATGGCACTTCCTACCCAATCTAAATCCACATAACCCTCCAAGTTAATATTCTAATTTTCCTCGTATTTGAGCCCATAATCAACTATACCCTTTAGGTACCTCAGAATATGCTTTGCAGCAATTAGGTGAAAATGTCTCAGATCCATCACGAACTGGCTCAATGTGTTCACAACAAAGAAAATATCCGGTCTCGTATTTCTCAGGTACATCAAATACCCAATCATCTGATGATACATCGTAGCATCAAATGGATCTGATGAATAATCACTCAATTGCTTCAGTTTTGATGCCATAGGTGTGGTCATGGACTTGCATTCCATCATCCCAACCCTCTTCAGGATCTCTACTACATACTTCCCTTGTCCCAGGTAGATTCCATCTACATTATGCCACACCTCCATGCCTAGAAAGTAGTGCATCATACCCAGGTATTTCATCTTGAACTCAGTATAAAGCTTCCTCTTCATGTCAGTAATCAACCCATCCTCACCTATCATAAACATGTCATTTAGATACAGTAGGAGTATTACTGGGTTCCCTTCCTCAACCTTGTAGTAAAGGTTGGAATCTACTTTACTCTTGGTAAATCCCAAGCTAGTTAGGAAGCTATCAATCCCATTGTACCATGCCCTAGGTTATTGTTTCAAATCGTATAGGGCCTTCTTTGATTTGCACACATGATTCTCCTTGTCATGTGTCTCAAAACTGAGTGGTTTCTCTACATACACTTCCTCTTCTACTACACCATTCAAGAAAGCAGTCTTGGCATCCATCTGGTGTATCTTGCATTTGATTACTACAGCCAGAGAAAGTATTGATCTAATGGAAGTGTATCTAGCTACAGGTGAAAAAGTATCCTCATAATCTATCCATTCTTTCTGGGAGAATCCGTGTTCCACAAATCTTGCTTTATATTTCTTTATGTTGCCATCTACAGCATGTTTGATGTTATAGATCCATTTGGAAGTTACAACAGACTTTCTTTCTGGTCTTGGGACCACATCCCAGACATCATTCTTCATGATCGACCGGTACTCCTCAATCATAGCATCCTTCCATTCTTTTTTTCTACTACTTCCTCATAGTTGGAAGGTTCTTTATCAATGATGTCATGCAATAGGGCTGCATAACTGGAGTAGGACCTAGGTCTCTTTTTTTCTCTATGCATTTTTCATTAGCCCCATATCTTTCCGCACCTTGGATAACCTCTCGTACCCATGTTGGTTTCCTTTTGTAAGGATTATTTTCTTGGGGTGGATCTACAGGTTCCTAGGGTTCTTCCATTTCTCTATCTTCTTCTGGAGTTGCATCATTCATGGTTGTATCTCAGATCCTGGGTGCTTCTATTTCTTCAGGGTCTTCAACAGGTATCTTTTTGGATTTGTTGTAAACTGAGTCTTCATCAAATTTTACATCCCTACTGATGTCGATATTCTTGAATCCTAGGAAATATATTTTGTAAGCCTTCAAGATTTCACTACATCCCACAAATATACCCTTCTTTCCTGAAGGATCTAACTTTGTCCTCTTTTCTTTTGGAATGTGTATGTACATTGGACAACCAAATATTCTGAGATCACTGACTTCTAGTTTCTTTTTGAAGAAGACTTCTTCTAGTGTCTTATTCTAAAGTACTCTATGTAGAGTATGGTTTTGTACATACACAGTTGTCCTAGTAGCTTCTTCCCATAGATGCATGGGAAGATCTTGATCATGAAGCATTGCACTTGTTTCTTCCATAATCATTCTATTCTTCCTTTCTGCAACTCCATTTTGTTGTGGATTATATGGAGTGGTCAACTCCCTCTTAATCCTTGAATCTCTGCATAATTCCTTGAATTCGTATTATGTGAATTCCCCGCCATTGTCTGATCGAAAGGTATTGATTTTGTTCTCTGTGTGGTTCTCAATCAAGGCTTTGAATTCCTTGAACTTACTAAACACTTCATCTTTGATTTTCAAGAAATATATCCATGTCTTCCAAGAATAATCATCAATGAAAGAAACATAGTATACATACCCACTCAATGAATTGGATGACATTAGACCGCATACATCGGAGTGGATGATTTCCAAGATTCCTTTTTCCTTGCTCTCACTACTTGGAAATGTATTCTTTCTATTCTTTCCTTTCACACATCCTTTGAAAACACCTTCATGTTTTTCCTATATTTATGGAAGACCTTCAACATATTTTCTTGGAAGAGGTAGTGCCCTATAGTGCACATGTGCAAGCCTTCTATTCCATAATTCACTTGGCTCTACTGATTCATGGAACAAGTCTTGTTTTGGTTGGCCCTTTAGCTTGTATAAGCCTCCCTCTTTCTCTCCAATCACTATTGCATCATCTAGAGTCTTTCCCTTTGGCCACATGAGGACTTGGCCACTTAAAAATGCAACTCTCATGCCTTTTGCATCCAATTTAGATATGGATAGGAGATTCTTCTTTAGTCCTGGTACAAACAAGACATCCTTTATCTTCATATAATTTGTAGAGTGTAGTTTATAGGATGATTCACCACTACCTTTTATGGGATACTGGTAGTCATCCCCAAGTTTCACTTTGTGGGGTGACTCATGTTTGGATAGTTTCAGAAAAGATTCTTTAAATCCCATCATGTGCTTGGAAGCCCCACTATCTATAAGGAAATCATTGCTTCCATGTGTGACAGTTCCCATGAGGACAGAAATCAAAACATACTCTTCATCACTTGAAGAATATTCACTTTCTTAGTTGACTCTCTTTATGGTAGGTTCATCATCCTCTACAGTGTGAGCATGATATCTTATTTTGTCCTTCTTCTTATGAGAGACACTCTTATTTCTACAAAAATATCTGGAAAAGTGTCCTCTCTCATCACATGTAAAGAATCTGTATTTAGATATATCTCTGCTAGATATTCTATGGTTATCTTTCTTGTGAGAATGCTTACCTTTGGGATGATGATAGTCCCTTCTAATTTTCTTGGTGTGTACTATGAGATCTTGATCTTCATTTCCCATCTTTTCTTCTTGATATATTATTCAAGCTTCTTCTTGTTATCATTCCTCCCATAGCCTACTGAAAGCGATTAGCTTTATTCTAGCACAAATCCCTTGAATGAAGGAGTCCCATGACCTAGGGAGACCATTTAAGGTGGTCATCACAATTTTTGCATTCTCCACTTCTTCTTCTACTGCTTCAAGTTGTTCTTTGATTTGAGAGACCCTTGTAAATTATGATTCTATGGTCTCTACATTTTGGATCTTCACATTCTTCAACTGGTTTCTTAAAGTCATATTTTGATTTATGTTCTTTCCTTCGAATAGCTTGGTTAAGGAATCAAACATCTCTTTAGGTGTATTTAGGGAAGAAACTTGTGGTATAAGGTGATCCTTGATAGAATCAACAATATTTCTCTTGGCCTTGACCAAGTTATTCTTGTGTAAGGCCTTAGCCTATTCTCCCTCCGGAATTATAACCTCTCCACTTATGTAGGAGTTCAATTCATTTTCTTCAAGAACCAGTGAGATCCTATACTTCCATGCTCAGAAGTTATCAGATCCTTCAAGATTTTCATCAAGCTTGGTGTGATGAGACATATTGAATGAGAACCTCAAATGGAAATATAAAATATTTATATATTACCAATTTGAGATGCTGGAACTGGATTTGGAGCTGATCTTCTGTAGCGCTAGTTTTCTGGTTTAGGGGAAAATTAGGGTTTGACTTTCTCGGAGTTCTACCCAACCAAAAAATTTGATATTGGTCTCTAAACTTTGATTTTGAGGAGGAGAGAAATCCTATGCTGGGATCACTCAAAAAATCCACTTCTATGAAAATCCCTAATTTCCCATTGTAGTGGTAGGTCAAAAACTGAAAATGCTCAGATTAAAAAAAATGTGCCCTTCAATGGAGAGTTAGCCTAGCCTCCTTTTGCTGATGATCTATGGAGAGAGACCCAAAAAGTAGGAAGCCCTAGCTTCTACAGCTACATAGTGTCTTCTTCTTAGGTTAGCTCTGATACCATGTTACATTTTTATCATTTAATCAATATGATATAGGATCTTATCTGAGAGAATAACATGCACAACAATAATCACAAGAGATAAGAGATACAAAGATTTTTCCTCGGGGAAACCATAAAGGAGAAAACCTCGCAACTTCCTCAGAGATAGAATGAGCACCAATAGAAAAAGTAAAACCAAAAGACACAAATATGATCTTCGACAACTTTTCTCTCTCTCACTTGTGCGAGATCCTCTTCTCTCACTCATGCACTATAGTTGAGTGAGTTTGTGTCTCAAATAGAGAGTCCCACTCTCTATTTATACTGGTTTCCGACTTTACAATTACTTACCAGGGCCTACTTCTCTAGGAGAGTCTAATAACCATAGTACCCCAAAACTATGGGGACTATTTCCTCGACTTACAAAGGAGAGTTAACCTCTATGACTTTACATGACTTGATTACATTAACGATTCTCCCAATAGGAACATCGAGGTACAAAGAAATACAACATGTAAAATATACAAGTGAATACATTACAAAGTTACAAATACATCAACACTAAGTACAAACTGGTTTCCAGATATTCAAAAAATTTATATGAAACAAAATCGCTAGAGTACTAAACAAGCTTGCTGGCAGCGGGTCCATGCTAAGTAACATATTTAAACAAGGAAGCCTCGTTAGTGTAAGTAAATTCATCGAGGTACTGAATAGGATCGCTGGAAGTGGGGCTATGCTTGCATGGCACCAAGATAAACCCGTCGAGGTACTGAATAGGCCTACTGGTAGCAGGGCAATATCGAGTAAAAGAGATCTGGTTAATGCATCACTATGCATATGGTTCATAGAAAAAAACAAAGAAGAAAAGGAAAAATACATGTTTAGGCCATTTCTTCATCATGTCATTATACAATGGTTGTAGGTTGGAATTGGAATCTGTCATCTAATTCAATAATACCTAGGATATGATTATTATAGAAATGGGACCCATATCTATAGAAATATCACGAACTCTAGGGTGAACTTAAAATATTCTTTGGATGACAAGAAATCCTTAAAATGAGGCATGGGTGGCTAGTTTCTCCTATGGCATTTTTGCATCAATTATACTCTCGTTATTTGTATGATATTCTTAAGAACTGTTATTCTTGATGGAAATACATATCTGAATCATCTCCATTTACTAGTTAGTATTTCCTTTTCTTACTAAAATAATAGCAGCATTTTATAACTATTTGTTATATTATTTGGAACTCAGTCAATTTTTCTTTGATGGCTTGAGGACATGACATATTTTTGGTTTGGGGGAAGGTTATAACTATTTTTTTACTTTATGAATGTTTATAGAAAGTTTCATTTATTTTTGACAAAAGTGTAGGTGTTTTCAGGATAATGCAATTAGTAGAAGAATATTTTAATCTGTGAAGAACAATGCAATGAAGGTTTAATAAATCTAGTTTACATCATCATATTGTGTGCTGACAGCCCAGAAAATTTACTGCATAATTAGCAGTAGTTAGATCTAGTAAAGCATATTTTTTAACAGAAAATCCATATGAAGAGTCAAATGCTAGTCCGAATGGAATGCCAAATAACGGACCGAATGAAAATTATAATGTTATAATGACATGATGTCAAAATGTCAATTCCTTTTGATTTTCATGAGCAAAGAGTTTAATTAGCTGCATTATATCCATAATTATTAGTCCTCATTCACATGCTTACAAACGCATTATGATTTTATTAAGACTCACCTCAACCTATGATTATGATTATGATTTCGATATGGTATGATATAGTTTAACTCTATCTTGATATGATATGATTTTATGATCTTTTCGACCATAATTTCCCTTTTTCTCTCATCAAATCATACGTGAAAGCCGTCAAGTGTCCTATAATCCTATTGATTAGAATTATTATGATTTTAAATGCATTTTTATGGATTTTGTAATAGATAAATCATTCAACTTGTCCAAAGATTACTTTTGACATGGTTGAATATATCAGAACCTTACAAATTAATCAATACATGCGTCCTTATGATGGAACACAATTCAAAGAATTGAGCCATAGTGTGATTGGTTGAGCGTGCGAAACCACGGTCTCATGATCATTTAGTCACTTAGACAGATTACATTTTAAACCTGCAATCTTTACCCTTGTCCTCATTTATATTCATCTTCGCATAGCTATTCAAATGTCATTTCTTGTATCTTCTGGAACCTCTACATTTTTTTCCCCTGTTTGAATAATTCCTAACTGTCTCGAGCTTGAAAACTATCAGGAATTGTTCTGGATTCCAAAATTTTAGGAATGCCGAGAGATTTTCTTCTAAGTAGGATGGAATCCATTTCTCCACCTTTTGTAAGGATATGAAGATGAGATTTCGTTGTTATTTGTGAAAGGATTTGATGGTAAGATGGCTAGGGTTTGTTATCTCCTTTTTTCGGTAACCAAGGAGACCATTGCAGTAGCGACCAAGCTCACAAGAAAAGGAACCCATTAGCATAAACATTTGTTTCTCCCTTGTTTATCCTACCACTTCACTCTCAAGATGTATTTTCAACATGTATTAGGAAGGAAGGGGTTTCACAAAAAATGGATTAATCCCAAGTACCTCAACCCTCTGACCATCATCATCTACCGTATAACTTATGAGGGTAAGTTTATTGTGTTCAAATTTTTCCATCTTCGCTTACTGGCACATTTTGTTAATCAAAGTTCCTTAATTTCCCATTTTATTTCCTTAAAAGAATGGAAAAAATGTCAAGTCAAGTTGGGAAGAATACAGTCAATCCTATGGGGAGTTTGTACCACCATAGCCTGATTAAACTCCTGATTGTGTATCAATTGAAGGAGAGGAACCAGACTTGGGAGAATTTTGTGTTTAAAGTTTTAAACCTTCATTTAAATGTCTGAAAATGACCTTGGCACATTTGGGACCCTAAAGCCATTCATACCCCTCCTAAGGAAAAGAAAATCCCCAAAATTGTGAATATTGACGAAGATACACCAGAAGCAAGTTTTCCTTTCCATTCACCTACCCCTGTCAACCTTGACTCCACCGAATTTCTAGCTATTCCATGGGTTCAAAATAGGAGTAGGAAGGCGAATTCCATTCAGACCCCTGTTCATCCTATCATTCAGACCAATCATCCAGATCATATGGTCAAAGTCGATGAACCCATCTCTGATTCACCCCTGTTTACATTAGCCAGTGTCTCAGCCAAATCACTTGAAGCTACTATTCTTGAGACACTTCTCCATCTGCTCAAGGAAAGGTTTCTGAAAAATGAATTCCCTCCATTGACCTTGAGACACCACCCAAATAATTGAGTCTATCTCAAGATTTCAAACAACCCACAGAACTATCTACTCCTCATCAGCTAATAGTAGACCAACTAACTCAGGAATTGGCATGATTAGCAAGCCAAAATGAAGAATATGCCAAGATAATTGCTAATCTTTGCAAAGAGAACAAGAAGTTGCGTATACAAATCAATGACGTTGAGGACCTTAACAAGGTCATCACCTCTTCACATGAATCTTGTCAAGAGAGGCACAATGTTTTAAATACACATGCTCATCAATTGAAATTCAAATCTTTTGTTTCCACTGCTAAGTTGAAGGCAGCTACTGACACAGCTCAACCTTCTTCCTAAAACTTCATCCTTATTTTTATCAATGGGACCTGGCACATCTTCAATTTCGGGGAGTGTTGATCCCCGTTTTGTCACTATTCTTGGCCGTTAATTTACTCTTTTGGAATCACTTTTATCACCTTTTGGTATACTTTCTATCATTCAGCTTATCATTCAACCCCAAGTATGAACGTATTTGAGTTTTATGCAAGTCTTGGCTTAATTCTGTTATTTCATGTTTTTATTAGTAATTATGTGATATTTATAAATATATTTAATGCATAAAATTGATTTTAATATCATGGTTTGTAGACGAACCTCCATGTGGACACACATCTACACCAAACACGCACAGATCACATCCAGCTCACCATACATCCCTTTGATCAATCCATGCGCTGTTAGTTGGAATATTCCCAAATGTTTAAAGAACAGAATGGTTTCTCATTGTTCTATTGTCCATGTGTCCTGATACTGTGATGGTATTTTTTCTAGAAGGATTGGAATCCTGTCCTTTCCTTTTTACACCATGCTTCACACTCACATCAACAAAGATCTATACGCCCGTAGCCCACGCGAGGAGAACCGACGTGCAAAGAATCAGGAAGGTGGTTATGCATTATCTTGAATCATCACATGGTTGTTTAATTTGTAGTTAAGGTTGACTATTATTGGAGCAGCCGACCACTGAAAGGGTTGACCTGCCCATCCATGTAAAAAACTATATAAAGTCATCTCCAAGAAAGAGTCGAGCTAGCTAGTTAGTTGGTTGATCAGTCATTATCAAAGAAGCTCTTTAAACTCTGTTTTGAATTCAATATAAGTTTTATTTTTCAGTTGTCCATACATGTCTATGCTTTTGTGAGTGGTTTATTAATTGAAGCACAACCTTGATTGTTGAGAGGGCCCCTCAACAACCAGTGGTATCCCATTTCTGTGTGTTTTCGTAAGTTTCCCTTCTTGCAGCTAAGTAATTTATGTTTCCAGTCTCTATATGTAGTTTAGTTATATTGTAAATTGACATTGTTTATTTCCTTGTCTTCTGTAATATGTGTTTGCTGCAACTTATATAATTAATATTGTGCTATTAAACTAGTTTCCATTTCCAGAATCGTAAGTGGTCGGTTGCGCAATAGTTGTTTCCAGTTTTCTTTTCAGCTTGTCTCCTAGTTCTATAATTTCAATTAGATAGAATTTGATTAGTCTAATATCTTAGGCTTAGTCCATAGCTAGATTCAGTTCCATCAATTCCTGTTTAGCTGTAGGTTAGTTTCAATTATTATTTTTATTTGACTAGTTAAATAATAGGAAATAATCTCTCTTTTAATTAGTGTAAGTTACTCTTATTCTTCTATTCTTTTAATTGTTAAACTAAGCTTAGTCACTCTTTCCTTTACCTTGCAATCTCATATGCATAAATCAGTTGATATTAAGATCATTTAGGTTATTTGTGTCATAATTTCCTCTGTTTTTCCCATTCAGACTGTCTATCTAAACTGTCATCCAGACCTTCATTCAACCTTTAATATTTTATGTTTTGTTTTATGCTTGTTTCAAGTGCAATCTTCTTATTCTTGAAAACATATTACTTTCTGCAATTGATCAATAACTATATATGTCTAGTTAGGACCTTGTTTTAAATAATATAAATATCTATCAAGTCCTATAATTACTTTTATCCTTTGTCACTTTTATCTTAGGTTATTTTTGGATTGTGTATCCTCTGTCTCTGATTTCTTCATTTGCTTCTGTTGTAGGATTTTCCAATTGTATCCTTAGTTGAGTTTCCTCAATCTTATTTAATTGAATTCAGGGTTTAAGTTACTAATTCTATTGTCTAAAAGGCATATTAGTTTTTTTAAGTATCTAGCATAATATTTTTCCTCTTTACTTTATAGTTACTGAATATTTCTAGAGACCAGATTTAGATTTAGGAAACACAATGTATTTATTAAGTTTTGTACTTGCTTCTTTATTGAGTTTTATACTTGTTTTTATTAAGTTTTCTACTTGTTTCTCAATTATAGTTGTTTCATGTGAGAATAGTATACCTTTAATTCCAAGTGGTCTATTAAAAGAATCCCATTTCTTAATTAATAGATTGGTTGTTAATAACATCTTTTTAGAGTCATTTTCTTATGGACTAAATCAAAATGTTTACTATTACTTGTAATTGGAAACTCCTTAGTTTACATTTATTTGTAGAAGTTAAATTAGATCTAATCCCATTCAGTTTCTTTATTTCTTTTGAAATCCATTTTGATACACCTCCTTCTCCAGTTCTGATCACAATGAATGCATATCCTCAGAATACTCAAGGAGAATGGAACAAGATAAGTTAGTTTAATCACTGTATATTTGTCAAATTTCATATATAGTTTAGTTACTGGATAAATTAAGTAGTTGTAATACTATAGTCTCTTGTGTTTATATAGTAAGAGTTCTGAATTTGTTTTAGCCTTTCTAATTCACAGATTAAGAAGAGGAATAATTAATTAATAGATTACACTATAAAATAGTAGTTTATCTTCTTATAATAGTACTATTTATAAATACATAGTTCATGGTTGATAGATTAGAGTAGTATATCTCGATACTGCTCGAATCTAGTAGTCGTGTCCCAGTCTAATTACCTTAGTAGTTGAAATTCTGGAGTTTGACTCAGTTTTTCATTTTGAGATATATTTCGATCTTTTCTTTGTTAAAATATTTCCACAACAACTTAGGAACCTTTCTACCTTCTCATATATTTTGTGTCAACTCTAATTTTACAAACCTTGGTTGATAATTAAATATTTGGTGAATTAATTAAGAAAATAAAACAACCAACAAGTCACCCTCTGATTCCACCTGTACATTATTCAAATCAATGGTATGAGATTTATCAGCTATTTATTTTTTTAATAAAGAAACATGGAAAACATCATGAACTCTTATATAAGGAGGTAGAGCCAATTTATACTCTATAGGCCCTATTCTAGCCAATATTTCAAAAGGTCCCACATATATGGGAGCAATTTTTCCATATAATCCTACTCGTAATGTACTTTTTTTTTGTTTGATTCTTAGAAATACATGTTCACCTGTATTGTATTCTTTAGTTGTTCTCTTTCTGTTCGCATAAATTTTCTTCTTGTCCTGTGTTTCTTTTAAGTTTTGTTTTATTTGTCATACCATTGTTTCCATTTGTACCAACATGTTTGGGTCTAACACCGTTCTATCCTTAATATTACCCCAACTCAAGGTTACTTTACACTATATTCCATACAATACTTAGAAAAGACTCATCTTGAGAGAATATTGATAATTTTTATTATACGCAAATTCCACTAAATGAAAATAATCCTTCCATTTAACTAGTTGATTCCTTACGTACATCCTTAGCATATATTCTAATATCGGATTTACCCGTTCATTTTGTCCATCTGTTTGAGGATGGTATGTTGTACTGAAATTTAACTTTGTATCCATATCTTTAAATATAGTGTCCAGAAATTTGAGGTAAATTTTGTATCTCGATTTGTGATAACTGTTTTCGGTATTCCATGAAGTATGAAAATCTCTTTCATGAATATGTGAGGAATGTTTATGGATTTTTAACTTGATTTTATAGGTATGAAATGTTCTTCTTTTCTCAACCTATCTACTACTGCCATAATAAAGTTGTTCTGCTTTTTTGTTTTGGGTAGCCCTATTATGAAGTTGATGGTTATAACTTCCCATTTCCATTCGGGAATGGGTATAGGCTACAATAATCCAATTGGATGTTGATGGAAAACCTTAACCTGTTGACATGTAAAACACATAGCTACATGTTGAACTGCTTCCTTCTTCATATTTGGCAAAAAAAAAAATCCTTTTTTAATGTTGTTATAAATTTATGATATCCCAGATGTCCCGCATAAGGATTATCGTCTAATTCCTTGAAGATTATTTGTTTTATGTTTTCCTAATTTGGTACATAAATTCAGTTTTTGAAACAAAAAAATCATTTTGTGTCAATATGATGTGCACTATCTTCCATATTACCAAATCTGTGGGTACATTTTTCTATCTGTTTATTATACTTAGAGTCACTACTTGCTACTATTTTCAACATATTTTTAAATTTCGACTCATACCCATTAAATAACATAGTATGTGATTCATGTTGTTGTCGACTCATACCCATTAAATAACATAGTATGTGATTCATGTTGTTGTCGACTCAGTACATCAACTACTATATTTTATTTTTCTCTTATATGTCTAATTTCAAAATCATATTCGCTCAAAAATGCGAGCCATCTGTCTTGACGTGCATTAAAAATTTTCTTTTCAAACAAATATTTTAATCTAATATTATCGGTTAGCAACAAAAATTTATTTCCCACCAAATAATGTCACAAATTTTAAGGGAATGGATGGTAGCTGCTAATTCCATAGCATGTACCACATAATTCTTTTCATGTTCCTTCAAATTTTTGAACTCATAACAGATCGCATGACCCTCCTAAGTAAAAAATATTCCTAGGTTGTCTTTACTTGCATCAATGCACACTATAAAATATTTACTTGGATCAACAATTTTTATTTTAGGTGTCGTCGTCAACAAATGTTTTAATTTATCAAAACTTTCTTGACATTATTGACTCCATACAAATTGAACACTTTTTGTTTGAAGGGTTGTTATAGGGTGAGCTATTATGGAAACAAATTCTATAAACATGTGGTAATGTCATGTCAACCCCATCAAGGATCTGATTTCATGTACATCCTTTGGTACTGGACATTCTAAAATATCCTCTATCTTAGTAGGATCGACTGTTTCCCCTTTTTTTGAAATAACATGTCTCAAATATTGTACTTCTTTTTTATAAAAATAACACTTACTAAGTTTCACATATAATTGATGTTCTCTCAAAATTTGCAATTTTTTTTGTAAATGTTCCTCATGTTCTTCCTCATTCTTTGAATATATTAAAATATCATCAATGAATATTAGCACAAATATATCCAAAAATTTACTTAGCACATTGTTCATCATATTCATAAATGTTGCAGGGGCTTTAGTCAACCCAACATGAATCACCACAAATTCATAATGTACATATCATTTTCAAAAAACAATTTTATGGATATCTTCTTATTTAACTTGTACTTGATGATATACTGACCTAAGATCAATTTTTGAGAATATTTTGTCTCCAACAATATGATCAAATACATCATCAATTCTCAGTAATGGTATTTTCTTTTAATTATCATTTTGTTTAATTGTTTGTAATCTATGCACATTTTGAAAGTGGCGTCTTTCTTTTTAACAAACAAGACCGGTGCTCCCCAAGGTGACACATTGGGCTGAATATATTTCTTGTCTAGTAACTCCTATAATTTCATTCTTAGTTCTGTCAGTTCTAAAAAAATCATATGATAAGGAGATCATGATATCGGTTTTGATCCAGGCATTAAATCAACAATAAAGTCTAAATCTCTCTTAGGAGGAAATATTGGTATCCCATCAAGAAATACATCTTGAAATTCCTTAAGAATATGGAATTGCTCCAATGCTATTTTTTCCTTTTTAGTTTCAGCCTCCACAATTTTAATGGCATAAAGTTGGCATCCCTTCCTCATAAAATTCTTGAGTTGTACCATTGAGATTTGTCACGTAGTTATAGGTCTATAAATTCCCTTTATAGTATGGCACTTGCCATAATCATCAATAGAATCAAAAAATTTATGCAAATAATTAATAATGGTCTTATGATATTCTAACCAATCCACACTGATTAAGATGTTAGATGATCCTAGAGGAAGTATATTTACGTTGATCGTTGTATCCATTTCATTAAAACTCAGACTACAATTTGTTACCAACTATGTAACTTTTCTCTTTACTCCTGTTACTAACTGTACAAGCCATGCATTTTTTTGTTATTATTTTAGAAGTTTACATTTTTCAACTTCATTTGGTGAAATGTAACTTAAACTAGCTCCCGAGTCAATAAGAATGGAAATAGATTTATTCAATATTTTACCTTCCACTTCCAAACTACTAAATTGATGATCTTCTTGTCAGTCTTCCAAGGAAGCATTAATTCTGGGTATATTCCTGGCTATTCCATTGAATGTAGAAGCTTCTTGTAACATATTCAAGGGAGAAATTTTCCTCTTGGGATTGTGAGAGCATTTTTTGTATAAATGAAATCCATTACAACCCCAACATTTAATTTATTTTATGTTTTTATTTCATCCTCTACCAAAAATTCTTGCACATTTTATTCCATTGTTTATGTTTAAGCCTAACCTGTTATAATTGTTATCTGAATAAGTCTTGGTTCCTTTCCTAAAACAGGAAGGTTTAAATCCATTCTTACAATGATCCATCTTTTCATTCTTTTTGCTTTTCCAAGTCCTACTTAGTTCATGAAGTTTGTTTAAATAAAAAGTAGCTGATTTTTTTCTTTCGGATTGCTTCATCCATGGTCTTAGGCATGTCAAATTTAATTTTATCCTTATAATATGGAGGTAGGAAAATGATGAACTGATATAATTTTTCTTTCTCATCCTTCAGGTATGGTACATAATGTTGTAGATTGACAAATTTCATTATGAACTCCTCCATAGTTAATTGTCCCAACAGTAGGTCATTAAATTCTTTGGATTTTTCATCATATTATTGTTCTGACATGTATTTATTTCTAAATAGTTATTAAGAAAATTACAACCTAATTCCTTATTGCATATGTTATTTACGCTTTTCTCTTCCTACCAGCACATGGCATCTTTCCCTCTCAATTGGAAAATAGCCAAGCATTCCCTCAAGTTACCATCATAACTATAGACTTGAAAATATCGCTTAATGTTTAATAACCAAGCCTCTATAACCTCTTCAAATTCCCCATCAAACATTGGAGGTTTTTATTTCTTAAATTTCCCTTGTAGTTCCATAGATATTCCTTTTTGTTTCTTATATTTTATTTCATCATCTTTCTTTAAATATCTAGAGATCATTCAAATATTTTTAGTGGTTTCTTCACTACTGCAACTCTTGGTATTTTCCTTTCTTTTATTTCCTGTACTACAAGAGTTCCAACCATTATTTTTTGTGGTGCTTGGTCTATTAAATTTTTTAAAAATATTTCATTGATCTCTTCCTGGTATGATTTGGAATTCATTACTTTAACATTATCCACCTTAAGGATCTCTAAGTCATCCTTCAAACTTCTCATAGTTTCTAACATTTCTAATTATATTTCTGCATTACGTTTTTGCCTCTAATTTGATGTATAAACTTTCATTTTCCAGTACTGGCATACCCTGAGGTACTGTCTCTCCTTCCATGATTTTTTTTGGTTCAGCCATTGGTGATTCTCTGTGTGCAACAAGTATTCATTTTGTTAATTTAAGCAAATCCATAATTTATTATTTCACTAAAAGGTTTTATGTTTGAATATACAGGTGATGACCCATTAGGCCCAAGTGTTATAACCACGCTCTCATACCATTTGTAACAAACTTAAATAACATAAACAATATTTACAAACACACACACACACACACACATATATATATACATTATTATTTTTAAATAAAAGCTTACTAAGTAAAAGATCCTCTTGAAGAGTAAGGTGACTTAAAATCTTAGTTGTTCATCTAGTGGTTCATGGTTAAAATTATATTATTTT
>LPNX010347404.1:0-33718 GCA_001517045.1 Pseudotsuga menziesii
ATAAATCAATCAATAAATGGATTTATGACAATGCTTTTGAAATGTTTCCATATACAAAACAAGCAATTTACTGCAAATATTTTCACCATGATAACTTTTATCTTAGCAAGTCGAGTGTTACCTACTTGGCATTTCCCTTCAGACTTTGAAAGTTGTTATAGTCTTTTAATTTTATTTGGATATTCTACAAGCCTAGAGAACTGTTGGCACGGGTCATTATTTTCAATGATCTCTAGGATCCCGTCTATGGCTTCTCTAAGAGCCTTGGAAGGAACCTCCATCGATCCAAAGTTTGATTTTGCATTTTTTCGAAAAGATGAATGAAGGGCCATATATCCTTGGGATTTGGCTCAATCATGTCCCCAATACAGGCTTGAATATGGGTGAGAAAAGTAGACCCATTGAATACTCCATATATTTTATTTGTATCATGCATTTCTTCGAGAGATCTAATACCCTCGTTGATGACACTTTTGAACGATCATGAAGACTACCTACAAAATCACTGTTAGTGTACCTTGTAAGAGTATTGTCTGGTGTATGAGTGTACCAGAGGCCATATCCAAGTGTTCCTGCAACATATCTCAGTATTCTTTTCCAACGTTCTAGTGAGAGTCTCTGGGAGTCTCCATAAATCTGGAAATAAGACTAACAACATACATCAAATCAAGTTTAGTTGCAGTCAAATACATTAAACTGCCTACCATTTGTTTATGGATTGTATTGTTTACTGCTAGTTCATCACCATTCTTGGTTAACTTGGTTCCAAGAGCTATAGGGGTTTCTGTTGGTTTACATTTATCCATTCTGAATCTTTGCAAAATATTAGTAGCATACTTATGCCGGCAGATAAAAATACCTTTATCAGTTTGAGTAACTTCCAGGCCAAGGAAGTACTTCATCAGTCCTAGATCAGTCATTTCAAATTATTTTTTCATGACTGTCCTGAAATATTCAAGCATCAAATTACCAGTGTAAATCATGTCATCAACATAAAGAAATATGTACCTTGCTCTGTTTTGACATACAGAGTGGGCTCATTGTTGCTTCTGTTGAAACCATTGTTGATGAGGTAGGAATCAATCCTACTATACCAAGCTCATGGAGCTTGTTTTAGACCATACGAGGCCTTTTTGAGCCTATACACTTTGTCTTCATGACCCTTGACAGTATAACCAGGTGGATGGTCTACATAAACTTATTCTTCAAGAATTCCATTAAGAAAGGCAGATTTCACATCCATTTGATACATAGGCCATTGATTTTGTGCTGCAATGGAAAGTACACCTCTGATGGTATCCATCCTTGCAATAGGAGAAAAGGTTTCATAATAATATATACCATACTTCTATGCATAACCTTTGGCAACCAACCTTGCCTTGTTCTTTTCAAGTTCTCCTTTTTCATTCAATTTGGTCTTGTAGACCCATTTGACTCCAATACTGGTTTTGTTTGCAGGGATGTCAACAAGATCCCAAGTCTGATTTTTCTCTATTGCATCAATCTCTTCATTCATGGATTTTACCCACTATGCATCCTTCACTACTTCATTAAAATATGTGGGTTGAAAGGAGAATAGAGAAAATTGAAGTTGCTCGTCTAGAATTGGAGTTTGTTCATATAACTCTCTCAAGCTCTTGGTTTTCCGATTCTGTGGTGGACCATCTGCTGCATCGTCTTGCTGCTGTACTTCCCATCTTGGAAGTCTGATAGGTAGATTTGGCTGATATGAGTGATCTTCATGTTGTATGTCTGAAGGATCACTCCAGCATTTGTCTTCAATGAACTTTACGTCTCTGCTCACCACAAGCTGCTTGGTGACAGGATTATATAGCTTGTATGCCTTGTGCTGTTCAATATAACCAGTGAAAATGCAGCGCTCGCTTTTCTTGTCTAACTTTCTTATGATTTCATCAAGTATATGCGCAAAGTAAACAAAACCAAAGATTCTAAGATGTGAGACACTAGTCTTAGTGCCACTCCATGCTTCTTCATGAATCTTATCTTGGATAGTTACTGTGGGTGATCTATTGAGCAAGTAGACTGAACATCCAACAGCTTCAGCCCAATACTCACTTGACAGCTTCTTGTGTGACAACATGCTACGGGCCATGTTCATGATGGTCCGACTCTTTCATTCAACAAATCCATTCTGCTGTGGAGTTTATCTGGTGGTGAACTGTCTCTGGATGCCATGCTGCTTACAAAAGTCTAAAAACTCATGTGAATCATGTTCACCTCCACCATCTGACCTGATCATTTTAATGGAATTTCTAGACTGCTTCTCAGTGAGAGCCTTGAACTCCTTAAACTTGGAGAAGGTCTCTCATTTGTGCCTGAGAAAATAAATCCATGTTTTTCTACTAAAATCCTCAATAAAGGTTAGAAATAAAAACTGCCTCCTATGGATTGGGTTTGCATGGGTCCACAAAGGTCTGTATGAACTAACTCAAGTTACTCTTTGGCTCGAGATGTAGAAGTGGGAAAAATTTTCGTATGATGTTTACCAGTGATACAATCCTCATAGGTGTTAGAAATTTTATGAATAACTGGTAATCCTTTCACCATTGACTGTTTGTCCAGGAGATTGATACTCTTGAAGGGAAGATGACTGAATCTACAATGCCATAACCAAGATTCATCTTGAATCGAAACTTTATGAGCTACATGATGTAGAAGGTTGGCACTCCTAAGACTAAGAGGAAAGATTCTATTCTTGGTCATTTCATCTTTGGCTATGAGTCTCTTACTGGGAGGTTTATCATAGATAGCACAATATGTATCATGAAACTTAACATCATACTTATTCTGAAGCAAATGACCTATACTGATCAAATTTACAGTCAAATGAGATACATAAAACACCTCATGAATCAACATTTTTTCATTTTGATTACTAAGTACAGGAACAATACCTTTTCCTTTTGCTGGAATGAGAGAGTCATCTCCTAGCTTGATATCCTTGACAACAGAGGAATCTAGACTAGAGAATAATGACTTGTTACCTGTAATGTGATTGCTGCAACCACTATCTAGTAGCCATAGATCTGAGTTGCAGTGTTCTTCAGTTGCTTGATAAGATAGAAACATCACCTCTTACGAGCCTTCTTCTTCTTTTGAGACAATGGCTCTACTTTTGTTGTGGTTATTGTTCTGGTCTGCTTGCTTCTTTCTTCATTCTCGTTCATAGTGCCCATACTTCT
This sequence comes from Pseudotsuga menziesii, assembly GCA_001517045.1. Lineage (NCBI taxonomy): Eukaryota > Viridiplantae > Streptophyta > Pinopsida > Pinales > Pinaceae > Pseudotsuga > Pseudotsuga menziesii. Next base: position 3,204 of record LPNX010347404.1, read on the forward strand.
TGCAGTAGTTACACTGAACATTGGACTTATTGGTCCATCTATTGCCTCTTCCCCTCTGACCTTGAGGGTTGTGAGAGTGTTCTGAATGCTCTGAGTGTTCATGAGTGTGACTGGTTATGTCTTCTGTAGATCGAGACCATCAACCTCTTCTTCCTCTACCTCGTCCTCCTCTGCATTGACCTCTGTGGAGGGAGGCCTCGGTGCTGAATGCATTGGTCAACGATTATTCTTCTTGAGTGACTTGCACTTCATGAGGTAGAAGAGATCCAATCAATTTTTCTAGGGTGAACTTAGACATATCTTTTTCTTCTTCTATGGCAGTCACTACCATAGCAAATTTCTTGGTGAGACACTGAAGAATCTTTTGAACAACGATATTTTGTTCTAGCGATTCACCATAGGTTTGGAATTGGATCACAAGACGTGAGACCCTAGTCATGAACTAATCCATAGATTCTGACTCTTTCATCTTCAAACTTTAAAATTGAAGGCGTAGGATTTGCGGTCTTACCATTTTAATGTGATCGGTTCCCTTGTAAGCCGATGCAAGCATATTCCAAGCCTGATGTGCACTGGTAGCACCTGAGATCCATGGGAAAATGGACTCTTCAATGCAAATTTGGATCAGCCATGTGGCTGTGAGATCTTGGATTCAACGAGCTTAAAGAGCATTTTTCTGGGCATTATTCATTGCAGCCAAAGCAACCGAGTATTCCAAATTGTAGCGACAACAAAGATTTGGCAGAAGTTATTTTGTGCTTGTTTGATTGTATTATCCGCGGACCCACTGCTTACAAATTCTGCAACATTCGCCAAGCATAGAACTTCGCATTTGTGGCCTCTCAAGGTTCCTGACACGGTCATATTACGCGCGCTACCCTCCCTTTCCCACACAATAATTGACCGATCACAAGCTCCATGGTAGAGAATGGATCCGTTTAGGCTGAGAGCCAATGCGTTGATGGCAGATTTGTCTATGTCAAGTGTGGCAACCATAGAATGTTATTCTTGTGTAGTATAATGTTATCTTTTATTTTAAATTAATTACAATAACAATTATATAATAATTTTTTTAAATCTATATTAATAAAGTATTTAAACCATATTAACTTAAGAATAATATTCTTATACATTAATTACACATCATCATTTGAAAATAGATTTTTTCAAGAAGTTGTTAATACATATATAAAAGAGAAAGACCTCTTTCTTTTCCTTTTCAAATGAAATTCAAATTGAACGAAATCTTAGAGCAATATTTTTAGGAATTCATCGAGAAACTCAACGAAATCTTAAGGAAATATTGTTGATTCATTTCTTTGATTTCCAATATTTCGGCTCTCGGATATCGAGAATATCATTTTTTATTTTAATAACGATCCGAAAAAAAAGATTTCCGTTTTTCAATGGATCGGAATCGAAATATTTACATTTCCTTGGATCTTGTTTTTTTGTTCTTTTTATTTTTATTTTATTTAATGTTTTGCATAGAGGACGGAGCATACGCTCTCTCTATAAGAAGGGGGAATTGCTACAGAAATCACAATGTGAAGAGGCAACTAAATATCAATGGGATCTTGTTTCCATTAGAAAAACAGTTTTTCTCCAATGGAACTTCATTTTTAAGTAACACATTTTTATGTAAGGATCTTGTTTTGGAATTTCCTGTTTGAAGTCAACAAAATTACATTTCCATGGTAAAAAGTAATAGATCTTCTCCACATTAATTAATTAAAAAAATAATAAGACAAATCTTTTTAGATAAATATGAATTATATAGCACTTTTAGCTTAGAAAAAGAATATGTCATTTTCCATGATCTTGAATATAGTAGCATAAGATTAACATCGAAACAAAAAAAATCTCTATTAAAAACAAAAATTATAATTATAAAAACTACACCTTTCTTTGCACTTTGTGAAATGCATGATAAAAAATTTCTCCAACTAACGAAAATTGTGTAGTACTACTACCTGAGTCTCGAGATTCTGATATCCCAAATATCGGAAATTGCAGATACCCCAAACAACCTTAACAAAAAGTGGAATTTCCTGTTTCACATACCCGCAAATCAAATAGAAAATGGACAATCTTCTAAATCAACAAAATTACATTTCCATGGTAAGAATTAATAGAACTTCTCCACACTCGGCATTATTATTTCATGTGGGCATTTCGGAAAACTATAGAATTAAAAAATAAATATAATTAAAATCAATTACTATAATTAAATAATTTAAAATTAAAAGTTAGTTTGATTTATCATTTTATTTCATTAATTAATTAATCAAGACAAATGTTCTTACATAAACTTGAATTATATAGCACTTTCAGCTTGGAAAAATAATATATCATTTTCCATGATGTTGAATATAGTAGCATAATATTAACATCTAAACAAAAAACGGTCTCCATTAAGAACAAATATTATAATTATAATAACTAATCTTACCTCTCCGAATTCCTTTGCACTTTGTGAAATGCATGTTAAAAAATTTCTCCAACAAACAAAAACTACTATGTAGTACAACCACCTGTTACAAATTCACTATAGTTAAAAAATGGCTGGAAATTTTAACTGGAAATGAAACGGAATTGGCAATTTATGATTTACACTCTCATAGGAATAAAAAATTGTGCTGCCTCTGCAGAAAATTAACCATGGGCGTGCTTCCTACAATAGCCTGCATTTTCTGTCGGGTTCTTTAATCTCCACCAAATTTAGAGGACCGATCAAAAAGAAGTTACGCAGAAAGAATACAAATAGACAGAATAAATCCTGCGTGTTTTCAAAAACTGTTCTTAACTGATCAACTCCATGCCTTCTTCCTGCCAGATCAAGGCCTTCCCTGCCAGATCAAGGGATGTAACAACGGGAAATTTTAACCATAGCGTGTTGTACCTAAACTCGCCAATCACCCAGCGACACATACCTAGATGTTATTGCCCAGAGAGACAAAGAATATTTCGAGACAAGTTATTTCATTGTGAAAAAGCCTTCGGCCTAATTATTATTAAGAAATACTTGATATACATTTATAACGAAATATTTAAAGTTACACCCAATCAGGAATTCGAAATTTAGTAGTTAAGGAGATCCGAGGAATCATGCATGGGAGTGTCTGCTACTAGGATTCATGAGAAGCAGGAGCTATAGAAGGCAAGGCCACTGGGCGATTAGAATGACACATGCCCTAATAACAAGGAGGGCGCGTCTAGGGTTAATACAAAGGATAAAAATTATTAAAATGTCAACAGAGAATGGTAACAATGACCTAGAGCAATCTCATACAGACTGAATTTATTGGGTTAAATGCAGATCTAGGTTTTGATGCAGAGCTGGACCATAAAAGGTGTACACCCAATGCAAGCGGTAGGCAATTGTGGATCCCAGTGTGACGGTCCATTAAGAACTCGAGAACGTTGCTATGTGACTATGCCTGCATGCAGCAAGTTCTTCATGTTTAGCAGAGTATCCGTGCACCCGAAGCTAGAGGTCAGCGTGTAAGAGTTGATGCATCCACCTAAAAAGCGTTGATGCATCCACCTAAAAAGCGTTCTTAGGGATGCCACCTTATTGATTGTTGTGACTACGATTATAACCTTCTTTCTTTACAATGCCCATGAGCACTGTATAATGTCCGTGGAACATAACCCATAAATTGCCAATGTTAAACATGAACGCCATAACACCCATATAACGCCCAAAAATGTTGCTTTTATGGTCATATGTAGCTGGAAAGTGCTAGATTTTGTTCATGCACAACTGGAAATATATATGCAGCAAGCTATTTTGTTCACGTATACATGCCCAAAATCATGGCGGCGGAGAAAATGTGGAGTCCTCTACCGCACAGACCCAACAAAGATGTGGTCGCAGCTGCTGCAACGACGAGTATATGTTGCTCTAATATTAAGATCAGATATCGTTCCAATAATGAGATAAAGGTTGCGATTGTAGCAGTGCACATAGATCAGCTAGGACCACAAAGCTTACACACGGCAGCCAAGAGAGAAGGGATTAATGATTCGATGTATTGAAAAGGATGTCAATTCCATCCCCAAACCCTGCTACCCCGTGAGGAATAACTGCTGGTCAGGATGGCATATCATACCGCGAGAGGGATAACTGGAAATGGAAGTGGACCTCTAACGCGAACTGCAACTGCAACTGGACCTCTCACACGAACTGCAACTGGACCTCTAACGCGAACTGCAACTGAAACTGCAACTGGACCACACGAACTGCAACTGGACCTCTAACATGAACTGCAACTGCAACTGGACCTCTGACACGAACTGCAACTGGACCTCTAACGCGAACTACAGCTGCAACTGGAATCTAACAGAAACACAAATTGAAACTCATTTAGTTAGAATGTAAATCTGTGCAGGCATCTACGTAGGCCGAAATAAAGAAGTTGTTATGCAACAACTTGTCGATCAGTGCAGGCTGGTTTGACATGTGGATGGCAAAGGCGTGGGATCACTACCACAAGAACTCCAGTTGTACTGGATGATGGCCAAACAAACTTCACAAAATTGACACACCATTTAACCAAACGCGCATTTGTTAAGTAATTAATTAAAGAATAACCCATCCTAACGACAAAATCACACGAAGATGAAAATGATCCATACTCTACAGTCGTCAAGTCATCGTGAATCTTGATGATCCACTCTATCAAGTCCAAATCCCAAAATATGGGATATATACGCCTATCGACATAAATATATGAAGTTTGACAGAATGGTAAAACAAATGATTAACTTAAGTTTTTAGATTTTTGCACCCTTTGAAATGAACATTTTCTTCTAAGAATAAACAACAATTTATAAGAATTCAAGTTCATGTGAAAATTTGATTTTCACTTAGCCAAGTTACAGAAATAATTATCCTTTTCACAACTCATAAAATTCAAATACTTCTAAAAATATTCTTTAATTTCTTTAATTACTTTGCTTAGTATAAGATAAACTCATTAAATATTTATCCACACTTGTTATATTCTCTATACATTCATTTCATCATCCAAAACATTGCAATAGTGACTTGGTTATTAATAATGAAGCAATACTCCAATACATTTAGAAATAGTAATTGTGTACTCTATCATTTAGACATAGTAATTGTGTGTTCTATAATCATATATTCTATTCTATAACCGTGTGTGAGAGTGAGATGAAATGAGTCATAAATATTATCCACTACCAATTCAAAGTAGGATTGAATTTGCTATTTTGCGTAATTAAATGAAAATAAAACAACCTAACATTTAAAAGAAAACAACCTCACATTTAATAGCTAAGTAACTAAGTGAGAAGAATATGAAAAATGATGCAACCTGACATTTAATACATTTAAGAGCTCAGTAAATAAGTCAGAAGAAAATCTCTTAGGTAAAGAATAAGAAGAAAGTGGTGTTGAATGGTCGAGGGCCTCTGAAGCAGACAAGGAGAAAGGCTCAAAGAAATCGAGTATGACGGTTCATCGGCCAATGACTACAATAGAATCGATACTATATGTATGGATATTCAAACACAAGAGAGGCTCGTCGGCCAAATCTCTCACGGATATATATATATATAAGTCTTGCTATTTGAGCGTCTTAGGGTCAAACGCAATGCAAGTTTTTGAGAATTAGGGTCAAACGCAATGGAAGTATTTTCAAATTCTCAAATTCTCTAGCCGAATACGCATATCGAATTCCCATTGTCTTGTTGTGGTTTTCTGTTGATATTTATTGAGTGAGAGTGAGAAAAAAAGATGTTTCTTGAACCATATTCCACTCCCAGCAGGGGAGAAGGCAGCGGATTGAATCGTAAGAACCTCTGTGATGGTCTATTGGCTTCACTGAAAGTTGAGGATGCAACGAATAGAAGGTTTGAAGCTGCAATATGGCTACAGAGCATGGTTGGATCTCATTTGGATATACCATGTGAGCCATCGGAAGAGGAGCTTCGTCTTTGTTTGAGAAATGGAATCAGTTTATGTAATCTTCTCAACAAGGTTCAACTAGGAGCAGTGTCCAAGATCGTTGCAAATCATTCCTCTTTATCTGCCTATCAATATTTTGAGAATATTAATAATTTTCTTGCTGCTATTAAAGAGATGAAGTTTCCCACTTTCCAAGCTTCTCAGTTAGAGCAAGAAATTTCGCAGCCGGGATCTATTACAAAGATTGTTGATTGTATCTTGGTGTTGACGGCTTATTATGAGTGGAAACAATGTGAATGAAATGGAGCCCCTTTGAGGACCCCTATGGTTATGGTGCCAAGAAAAACACTAAATCTTCTTCAACACTCAACTCCGTGTGTTGAAAGTGACAAACCCATCAGTTAGAAACATGGATTCTTCAGGGGGGGAGATAAGTCCTGAACCTGATTCATATGCAGAAACAATACTTAAATCTACTGAGAGATTGGCCTCTGTTGAAGTTGGTGTTTCTCCTTTGAATAAAGAAAGTAGGGAAGTTTGAGGGCTTAAAGAACAGGTAGACAGACTAAATGTGTTGGAAAGGAAAGAAGCAGAAAACTAGTTTTTTTGCTAATACACAGTTGGGGTTCGTTACGAAGAAAATTTTGTATATATTCTTCATGTTTGGCAATGTACGGGGGATTCAGAGCTTGAGAGAAAGAAACAATATTTGTAATGAAATGTTTGTCTGACCTAAATAAAACTATCAATGTAGAAGTATAAAGTTTTTCAAAGAAGAGATTCATGTGGCAATATTTGTGGGTCTTAGTTTTCCTTTGTAAATGTTCTCTTTCTAAGTTTTCCATTTATATTTGTTGTCTTGAATGAAAATATATGATTCACAATTCATCCTCTGATAGGAAGCTTTGATTTCATCCATATTCAAATGTTTTCACCCATTCCTCTAAAGTTAACACAAGATTCATTCTAGCTAATGCTTTGTGTTAGTTGACTGTAATTCTCGTATCTGCCACCATTCCTAAATGATTCCACTACGAGTCATTGATAATTATCATCGATACTCAGCCTTTGACTCCATGACCATTGATAATGCTTGTACATTCATCACAAAGAGCATGTCGAGTTATCAAATGCATATGCCAATTCACCACAACCACACCGAATGCAAACTATGTGGAAGGAGGAGCCCACAAGGGATGTTAAAACAAGTACAAAATGCAACCAAGCAGCTGGAAACAAAGTAGTCAAGTGCTACATCATCACCGAGTTGTTGTAAGGAAGCCATATTTTCCCAAATCTCCATAAATTCAACGTAAAAATAAAAATTATAGAGGCACTTTCTGAGGCGTCAAAGACAATAGATAAAACACCCCAAAAAATTGGATATGCAATACAAATTATCTACAATCCATACAATCTTTTTATATGTAAGTATAGTCGTACAATCAGAAAAAATAGTTGCGCAACAAATCTATCAGAAACCCTGTAAATTCCTACTTTGTTTTCTTAAATAAATCTCTTATTTAACCTAGAAAAATATTTATATTCCACTTTAAATCAAAATAAATGTAATTCCCTTGGAATATGAACCTAGCATTTGAATCAAGCAAAATAATGATGTCTTTCTTTAAAACTAGAAATACAATACCTAGTTTCGACAACACCCTATCCGTTATTCGACAAGTCCACTTTTTTTAATTGTCGGTGGAATAACATCGAATATTCGACTCCATTCCAGTACCCATCGAAGATGCGACTACTTCGTTGTCGAATGTCAGCTAGTTCTATCGCAAAAAATTATTATTAAGCCGTCAAATTTTTGACGTTTAGTCATCAAAAATTCTACTCGCCATAGTCGGACATCCGACGAGTTCTACATGACAATGTCGTCGAAATTCCCACCTCAGGTCGTCAAAAATTTGACAGCCATCCGACAGGCTTTGTTTTCGGAGCTATGGGAGGCTCAATGAATATGTCGTCGAACTTCCCACGTTAGGGCATCGAACATTCGATGGGCTTGGTTGTCGAAGCTTTAGCATCCTCGTCGGCTGTCGTCGGGCAGACGTCGAATAACCGACGAGTGAGTGTCGGTTATTAACATCCAAACAAAAAATGGTCTCCATTAGAAACAAAAATTATAATTTTAAAAACTAATCTCACCTCTCGAAACTCCTTTGCACTTTGTGAAATGAATGATAAAAAATTTCTCCAACTAACAAATACTGTGTAGTACTACCACCTCTTACAAATTCACTATAGATAAAAAATCGGTCGCAGGAAATTTTAACAGGAAATAAAATGGAATTGACAATTTATGATTTACACTCTCTCATAGGAATGAAAAATTGTGCTGCCTCTGCAGAAAATTAACCATGGGCATGCTTCCTGCAATAACCTGCATTTTCTCCCGGGTTCTTTAATCTCCACCAAAATTAGAGGTAGAGCGATCAAAAAGAAGTTATACGGAAAGAATACGAACAGACGGAATAAAGCGTGCGTGTTTTCAGAATGTGTACTTAACCGATCAACTCCATGCCGCCTTCTTCGGTCCCACGGATGTAACAACCAGAAATTTTAACCATGGCGTGTTCTACCTAAACTCACCAATCACCACGCAACACATGCCGGGATGTTAATGGCTAGGGAGACAAGGAATATTTCGAGATAGGTTATTTCATTGTGAAAACCCCTTCAGAGTAATTATTATTAAGAAATACTTCATATACATTTATAACTAAATATTTAAAGCTACACCCAATCTGGAATTTGAAATTCTGCAGTTAAGGAGATCCAAGGAATCATGCATGTGAGTCTCTGCTACTAGGATTCATGACAAGCGTGAGCTATAGAAGGCAAGGCCACTAGGCGATTAGAATGATGGCCAAATAGGACACATACCCTAATAAAAAGGAGGGTGTGTCTAGGGTGAATACAAAGGATCAAAATTATTAAAATGTCAACATACAAAGGTAACAATGACCTAGAGCAATCTCATACCCATAAAAGGTGTATACCTGGACCATAAAAGGTGTATACCCAATGCAAGCGTTAGGCAACTGTGTATCCCAGTGTGATGGTCCATTAAGAACTTGAGAATGTTGCTATGTGACTGTTCCTACATGCAGCAAGTGCTTCATGTTTAGCAGAGTATTCGTGCACCAGGAGCTAGAGATCAACATCTAATTACGCAAATTGTATATGGTTGATACATCTATCTAAAAGGTGCTCTCACTGATGCCACCTTATTGATTGTTATGACTGGGATTATAACCTTCTTTCTTTACAATGCCCATGAGCACTGTATAATGTCCCTGGACCATAACCCACAAATTTCCAATGTTAAACATGAACGCCATAACCCTAGGAACTCCATATAATGCCCAAAAATGTTGCTCTTCTGCTCATACATAGCTGGAAAGTCCTAGATTCTGTTCATGCGCAGCTGGAAATATATATGCAGCAAGCTATTTTGTTCACGTATACATGCCCAAAATCATGGCGGCAGAGAAAATGTGGAGTCCTCTACCGCACAGACCCAGCGAAGATGTGGTCGCGGCTGCTGCAACGATGAGTATATGTTGCTCTAATATTAAGATCAGATATCGTTCCAATAATGAGATAAAGGTTGCGATTCTAGCAGTGCACATAGATTAGCTAGTATCACAAAGCTTACACACGGCGGCCAAGAGAGAAGGGATTAATAATTCGATGTATTGAAAAGGTTGTCAATTCGAGCCCCAAACCCTGCTACCCCGTGCGGGATAATTGCTGGTCGAGATGGCGTATCATACCCCGAGAGGGATAACTGGAAATGGAAGTGGACCTCTAACGCGAACTGCAACTGCAACTGAACCTCTAACACGAACTGCAACTGGACCTGGATTCTAATAGAAACACAAATTGGAACTCGTTCAGTTAGAATGTAAATCTGTAGCCTGCTTAAATGGTCGAGGGCCTCTGAAGCAGACAAGGAGAAAGGCTCAAAGAAATCGAGTAAGACGGTTCGTCGGCGAACGACAGCAATAGAATCAGTATGGATATTCAAGCACAAGAATCCATACTATATGTATGGATATTCAAACACAAGAGAGGCTTGTCGGCAAGATCTTTCACAGAAATATATATATAAGTCTTGCTATTTGAGCGTCCTAGGGTCAAACGCAACGCAAGTTTTTGAGAATTAGGGTCAAACGCAACGCAAGTTTTTTGGAATTCTCAAATTCTCTGGCCGGATAAGCATATCGAATTCCCATCGTCTTGTTGTGGTTTTCTGTTGAAATTTATTGAGTGAAAGTGAGAAAAAAAGATGTTTCTTGAACCATATTCCACTCCCAGCAGGGGAGAAGGCAGCGGATCGAATCGTAAGAACCTCTGTGATGGTCTATTGGCTTCACTAAAAGTTGAGGAAGCAACGAATAGAAGGTTTGAAGCTGCAACATGGCTACAAAGCATGGTTGGATCTAATTTGGATATACCATGTGAGCCATCGGATGAGGAGCTTCGTCTTTGTTTGAAAAATGGAATCATTTTATGTAATCTTCTCAACAAGGTTAAACCCGGAGCAGTGTCCAAGATCGTTGCAAATCATTCCTCTTTATCTGCCTATCAATATTTTGAGAATATTCATAATTTTATTGCTGCTATTAAAGAGATGAAGTTGCCCACTTTCCAAGCTTCTCAGTTAGAGCAAGAAATTTCGCAGCCGGGTTCTATTACAAAGATTGTTGATTGTATCTTGGCGTTGAAGGCTTATTATGAATGGAAACAATTGGAAGAAAATGGAACCCCTTTGAGGACCCCTATGGTTATGGTGCCAAGAAAAACACTAAATCTCCTTAAACACTAAACTCCGTGTGTTGAAATAACAAACCCATCAGTTAGAAACATGGATTCCTCAGGGTGCAAGGTAAGTCCTTAACCTGATTCATATGGAGAAAAAAATACTTAAGTCTGCTGAAAGATTTGCCTCTGTTGAAGTTGGTGTTGCTCCTTTGAATAAAGAAAGTAGGGAAGTTCGTGAGCTTAAAGAACAGGTAGACAGACTGAATGCATTGGAAAGGAAAGAAGCAGAAGTAAAGCAATTACTGAACATGAAAATGAAACCACCTCCGTATAAGGAACTCCACAAACTAGTTTCTCAAGAATCTGTAATAAGCAAAGTTGAGTTACAAAATGGTAACTGTAACTCTGAGATGGTTTCTCATGATGGTAAATTGGTAGATTATGGGGAGAATAATGAGATGCAATAAGGCAAACCAAATGGAAACCCTTTGAGTAGTCTGGGAAATGAACTTAAACATTTAACCAATACAAATCATTTTTGGATTGGTTTGTGCTAGTGTTGTGTTCAGTGTAATTTTTGTTATGCTTAAAAGATGAGGCGTAGAAATTTAGAAATTTATCAGTTAAAAACGGGGGACACAGGGTCAAACAAATCATTTTTGGATTGGATTTCTGTAGGGTGGCTTTTTGGATTGGATTTTTATTTTGCTTAAAAAAGATGAGTTATTTTTTTAAGTTATTGCTTAAAATGTTTATATGGTAAGTTGTTGTAAGATTTTTTATTATATATAAATAATTTTTATATGGTTAAATACAATTTCTGATAGGAGAGATTGTTTTTTGCTGAACATGCCTTATTTTAGTTTCGTCTAACTGACTAAGACCGTTTACCCTGAAAACCAGTCTTAGTTGTGGCATGCATATAGTTATTGATTCGAAGGTAATCAACTGCTGGGATTTTGAGACAACTATGCAAAGTAGAATATACACGAAGACTCCATTGTTCCTTGTACCACTCAGTGTTGTCCCCAAAATTTTGTCTTGAATTCTTCATGACAAGTGGTTGTTGGATATGAAAGTTTAGAAGTTAAAGTACAGTGGGAACCAGAAATTGAGGCTATATACCCATGCCTATTTTCTATTCCACCAATTCTCATAGATCCACCAAAGCCATGCAATCTAGTTACAAGTGAAATGGCGTGTTCAAGGTAAAGGATACATATGGTGATACTTTTATGGGATAAAAGGCATTGATTTATCAAAGATAGGCTTGTAGTGTAGAGGTTGTGAGAAGGTGCTGAGAAAACTAATTACGCCGATAGGCGTCTATCAATGGTATTTTGGGGGATGGACTTGCTTGAGCGGATCATCAAGATCCTGCAAATCCTACCAAGTGGATGCTCCAGATCATCCCAATCATTTGATCTTTTAACTAGCAGTTTATACCTTAACTAGTCGCCGATTTAGGAGTCTGTTGGATGAGCCGATCGCGGATTTAGGTGTTCGTAAGAGACGGAGTCTGTTAGCTTAAATACCGGTGAAGTGGAGGAGTATGTTAGCTTAAATACCGGCGACGTGGAGGAGTCGTATCAATGAAGATGAGCCTGAGAATGAAGAAGTTTATACGAGTTTGCAGGCTCCCACGAGATCTGTTAGAAGGCGTAACCGTCGAAGGAAAAATCGGCAAGGGGCTGCCTTGCATCTTGATCAATTACGTTTGGAGGTCGACTATTACATGAACGAAAATCTGGATTCTGCCACCTACGATGCCGAAGACCGTTCCCATGGTTCGAATTCTGACGATTACGATACTGGAATTGCTTTGGGTGAGTTTACTTTGCAGAATGTTTTTTTTGTTTTCAGTTTTTATATATGGAACTCTATATTCTGATGCACCTCAACAATTTCAGCTGTTTCACTATCGTTAAGCCAATATGGTAATGAAAGTTCAGATCAGAATGCGATTTACCTGTTCTCGCTTTGAGAACATACGAGCCAGAAATACAATGGATATGTACATGGTGGCTACCTTTCAGGTCTGTGCTGCTCTTGCTTGGCCGTTGATAATATTTGATTTTTTTTAGACATGAATAGTATATATATTATTTGATTTTTTTAGACATGAATAGTATATATATGTATCATTGAAGTTTTCTAGGTCTTAATCCTGAGAATGCACAGGAAATAATCTGGCATTATTGTTCTGTTAACCTATAGATTTTGTAGCACTAACTGATGAGGAATCGAAGCGGGTAGAGGAACAGGGAGATGAGGAGACTAAAGTAGAAGCAATGGCAGTGCTCAGAAAAATTTTGGGCAATAACATTCCTGAAGCAGATCAAATTCTTGCTTGTTACGCCGATAGGAGTATATCAATGGTATTTTGGGGATGGACTTGCTTAAGCGGATCATCAAGATCCTGCAAATCCTGCCAAGTGGATGTTCAAGATCTTCCCAATCGTCTGATCTTTTAACACTCCTAACTAGCCATAGAGTTAGGAATTTGTTAGGAGATGATTACGCACGTGAGGAGTCGTTAGCCGCTGGCGAGCACATGGAGGAGACAGAGCAGATCGTGCGAAGAGTCTGTTAGCCTCCCAGGAATTTGTTAGTAGATGTGGTGGTGGAATCGTTAGCTGTCGACTAACCTGTTAGGAGACATGGAGGAGATAGAGCAGATCGCCCGTGACGAGTCTCTTAGCCGCTGAGGATTCTGTTAGGAGATGTGGTGGTGGAGCTAAACGTTTTCGGAAAGTATTTAACAGACTTGGCCTTGAGCTTATCTTGGAGTTATTCACTCTGAAATCTCGAGCCGTGGAGTTATTCAGTCTGAAATCTCGAGCTCTCCATATGAATAGCTGATATGCCATCGGAGGACCAGGCTGAAGAGGCCTGGAAAGAAAATTTCATTCCATTCTTTAGCTAATCCAAGTAAATACTGGAATTTTCATCAGCGCAGTCTATTCTATATTCAATTCCTGCAAACTTCAGTGCTCCATGAAGGAAGAGACTGCGCATGATATAGTGCTCCATAGCGCAGATATTTAGCGGATATACTATAGCGCAGATATTGACCGAGAAGTAAGCAATTCCGTTAGATTTAATCTTTGTTTCTGTTCTATTGTGTTCATTTCTAATATATATTCTTCAGAATCTTGAATCCAATGTAAATTTTCCAATAATTTCCAAATTTTGACGGTGTTCATTTCTAATATATATTCTTCAGAATCTTGTCGAACTACAGTTGAATCCAATGTTTGTTTAAATTTTTTCGAAGCAGATAAATTTCGAATTATATAGTTGTCTTTGGATTTGTAGACTGAAAATTTATTGGCCAATAATTTCCAAATTTTGACGGTTGATATTGGTTAAAATTCAATCCCAAATTCAGTGTTCAGGTTCTGTCTTTGTTCCTGGTCTTCAATCTCGTCGGTGTCTTCTCTTGCGTTGGCAGCTTTTCTAGGGATTTCTTTGCAAGGAATTATGATAGTCATTGCTAAATTTTAGGTACTCCTGTCCTGTAAGTATATTATGTATATTTGGTCATCCTGTAAGTAAAGCACAACACCTAAATTAGTGTTTCGCTGCAAGGATATCAAGTGTAAATTTGTTCCAATGATCAATCAACAATAGTTTCTCCGCAATGCCTTGGGGTTCTTATGGATGATTTCATTGTACTGTATTCATGTTTGACTCGTTGATTTACAGTTATGGTAACGTTACGGCAATGTTAGTTCTTGTAAACATCTCCCTGTTCATTTTTCTTCGGTTCGATTCGATAGTCCGTTAAAAATGGGCGACTTGGAAGTCTACGCATAATCTTGTTTTACTTGTTCTAATGAGTGAGTCTCCTTGACTTTCTTATTCCTTTTTCATGGAAATTGAGCAATATCTTGGAGATGCTGTTAATAGCCATAGAATTGCATCTATATTTGCAGTTTATAAGTTGAGCGCCTTTGAAGTTGCAGAATGCTGTTGTAGTTTGAGAGCTCTTTTATACTTGATTCTTGCGCTTAACCGGTAAGGTTCTTGTTCTTGCTCATTTTCTTGTTGCATTTAATTAGTACTTTGGCCTAATTTTTGACGTTTTAATTAGTACTTTGGCCTAATTAGTACTTGTTCCTGTAGAATCGTTGAATGAACTGTTACTATTTCCATATGCTAGCTTGTAGAATCGTCATTTTTCCATTACGCTTTTTGTTGTGCTAAACTGTGTCAATCATGGTTATAACAATTTTGGGTTTTGCAAAATTAAATGCACCTTAGTAGCGTTTTGTTTATTGAATCCTAGCCACATCTGAGAGGCGGTGATCTGGTGAAATTAATCAGTTCTGTATATATCACAAGAGAGATCTAATCTGTTTCCATTGAATGCACAAAAAAGTTATTTTCATATAAACAAATATTTTTTTATTCTAATGAAAGTCATTTTTTTCTTTAGAATGAAACACAGAGTAAAGTTGAATTTTTATTAACTGAAGTAGTAGAATGTTGTTTTACAGTTAAAAATAGATTTTACTTCTTTCTATTTTCAAATTTTCATTTTAATATCAATTTGAAGAACAGGATCCATATTCTCTGCCTGTAAATAAGGAATTGTAAAATCAATCTCAACACAAAGTAAAGTATATATACAAAGTCTAGATCTAACTCTCTCAAAATATGTTTTCTCAACATAAAGTAGAGTATATATACAAAGTCCAGATCTAACTCTCTAAAAATATGTTTTCAGGTATGATATGCTTAACAACTAACCCAAACCAGCATCTAAGGACATAGAGTTTGAATCAAAATCAAGTATCCAAGAATAATAAATCATCCCGTGCTATTTCTATGATTTTGATTCAGTTTGCTGAAATGTTTTGAGTAGGTTTGCGAACTCTGGGAGCGAGAGACTCTTTGTTTTCCAATGGAATCTGGGAAAATTACAGGCACAGCTTATAGAGTGGGGGCATCTTCAAGTAGACCACATGAAGATCCTCAAATGTCAGAAGCATTGCCAGAGCCACCTCCATTGGAGTTAACGAAGCGACCTGGACAAGGTCAAGCCGGTAGACCCGTAGATCTACTGTCGAACCATTTTCAAGTATTCTTTAAGCAAATTCAGGATTCATTTCATTACAACGTAAGCAAATTCCATGCCTTTGGTGACTTTTCGTTTTGCTCTTCTTTATCAGATTTTGGTTGTAAGTGACAAAATGAAATATGTGCCATACTTCTGATTGCATGCAGGTGAGAATTACTGCTGGTGATGAAAGTGGCAGTGCAGATCCGAGGCCTGTGACCAACAAAACAATAAGTAGAAACATCGTGGATAAGATCAATTTAAAGGAATTCGCATACGACGGAGAGAATTGTTTGTTTACTATTGGGAGACCCGCCATAGAATCGACCATGGAATTCCCTATTGTGCTTCATGATCATAACGTGTTGGGATTCATAATCAATTTGATTTCTTCTTTGGTTAAGTTTATATTGGAAGAAATCACAATATGGGTTATTCTAAGGTGTGGTGCCCAAATCTTTGCTCATACCTTATTGTATTCAATCAGTCATACTAAACTGTGGAAACGCTTGAATATTGAACAAGGCTTCTGCTATTTCTCATTTTGGTTTCTAAAATGTCAAAACGTTGTCTGTGGCATATGAAATTAAACCCACAAAAATAAACTGGATTTCTTACTGCAATCATAAATAGAAAGGAAAGTCAAGAGCGCACCATAGAAATAAACTAAGAGTAACCTGTTTATCCAGAATAATGATGAAGTCTTGCAACGTTGTCTTTAACATGAGCTAGAAGTTGCAGTTTGCATTCACGAGGTTCGAATTTCAGAAAATGGGATTTGAATTTCAGCATATACACACCCCCATTCAATGCTCGAAAGGATGGATAATGCTCATTGAAAAATAAAATATAAAACAGGTAATTGATATGATAATCATATTAATGTCCACTATTTACAACATTGATCCATTGAACAACATTGATTTAGATCTTTGATCCGTTTTATCAAGTATTTGAGTACGATTTTTTTTTAAAATCAAAACTTTTTTAAATCTATGAACAAATTCAATTTTACATCAAAACTGTAAACCTATTAAAAGAATTAAATCCAGGATCATTGCCATAAATGTGCTCTGAAATCCGAGTGCAATGAATGCCTCTCATCCCATGCCAACAACAACAAGGTTCAGCATTGAAATTAGGTATTCAATTGCAGAACGAACAGTCAACCACAACACAGTTCAGCAGATTTAGGTCTTCAAATAAATTCGATCTGTATAAACAATTAATTCTGGAACAATTGATATGTTATGGGTGCCAAGAGCGTTAATATGTTTAAGAGGAGTAACAGTCATCTTTGCGGATATTGGTACATTATGGGTGCTATTTAATATGAGTAACCGTCATCGTTACATAAATTAGTAAGTGAATGTGGAGATAAATGATAACTGTTCAACAGTACCATGGATTAATAAGATTTCACAACTTGCTTTGGTTGCATATTCACCATAATTTTTGTAGGTGGACGACACCATCTTGACACAGTTTTTGTTTTAAATTTTGGATGTCTAATGTCGTAATGTAACAGTATCTCATTTCAATCGTCATAATTGTAACCGCGGCGATACAGAAATTGTGGACTGCGGCGATACAAAAGTTGTGGAGATAGGAGTAGCTTTCATACCTGTTGAATCTTTGTTGCGCCATGCGATGGAGTAAAAACCTTCAGAACTGGTTAATGCAGGATCCTGAAACAACCCTTAGGAATTCGTAAACAGAGTAGACTACTCCATAATGTAATTGGTCAACTGCTTGTTTCCTCCCTTCCTCTCATGCTTTGTGCCTGGTGAGTCTGCTTTCTTTTCTTACCGACCCTTTCTGGAGGTGCTATGGATCCTTCATTTTTACGGTTCGTCGTCACCGAGCATTGGACTCGGGAGTAGCTGGAAGATTACGGCAACTCGTTGGCTTCGATGATTTGGCTGGGAAGTGGCAACACCACCTTCCTAGCCAAATCGTAGAAGCCCTAGACTACTACAAAAAGAATCTCATGAACAAAGCAAAATTGTAACCTAATAATTGATGAGAAATAAAAAATCTATAGCTGAATAAATCTGAGACGTTATAAAAGACATGAGATTTTTATATGCTGGGTTCATGAGATTTAATAATATTAGAATCCAAATCTTTATTAGGTTTTCTATTTTATTATTTAATTTTAATTTTATTGTAATTTAGTTTTTTTTCTTTTATATAGTTAATAAGTTTTTGTTTTGTTTCTTATTTTAATTTTAATCTAAAATGAGTTTTTATTTTTTTCATTATTTTAATGTGATTTTTTTTAATTTTTAATTTTTTAATTTTCTATTAATAATGTGTAATTGTTCTAATTTTTAATTATAGCTTTATTTTAATAATATAATATAAGTTTATATTTTCTATTATTTGTTCTAAATTGTTTTTAGATTTAATCTCGTTTAGGTTAGATTTTAATTTTAGGTTAGGTTTTAAGTTAGATTAAGTTTTAGTTAAAATTTAGATTACAATTTATATTTTTACACCGACATGGAAATTGTAGCAGAGCTGAAAATCACAATCAAACAAAATACTCACAGTTACTAATAGTGGAGAAGGGCAGAGAATAGGGGTAGACACAAAAGCAAGTTATCACAATAGTTCCAAACAATGCCATCACCTTTTAAAATATTAAAGTCTACTTTTTAAAATATTAAAAAGATTTAAAGTTTAATTATCTGACATTGTATTGCTTTCTACTTAGGATTGTCGGAGATGGAAGTTCTGGCGACACAGAACCAAGAAAGAAAATAAGACTTGATAGAGGGAAAAAATTTAATGTAAAACTTACATATGCTCGTAAGATAACAATGAGAAGTATACAAGATGTCTTGAATGGTGAAGTTTCTGACCATGCCTAAAGCGCACTTAGGGTTTTAGATATCATAATCCGACAGCATGCTGCAAAGAGGTATACATTATTTTTCTTTTTCTTCCATTAATAATAGAGTTGAAGTCCTTACATTTTTTATTTAATTTAGAATATTGTTGAAGTATTTGTCACTTTAATGTTGCAAAGAGTCCATATTAATTAGACAAAATTTCTTTGATTGGAAACTTGCTCCTTTGACCGAGTTAGGAGGAGGCTACCATATTAGTTTCAAACCTACTCAAGGAGGACTTACTCTTAATATGGGTATATTTTTATAATTTTATTTAGTTATTATCTTAGATTTTAGACTTGTATATGGGTATATTTTTATAATTTTATTTAGTTATTATTTTAGATTTTGGGCTTGTATAGCAGGGATCCATTTCATAGTAGTCATATTTTGTTTTGGTTAAGATTTTTAAATAACTTTCAATTAAATTAAATAAGTTTCAATTAAAATATTTTAAGGACAATGTGGTTTTGGCTCAAAGTTGAATTAAGTAACACGCAAATTGATATCACTCTAAGCATTATTTTCAAGAAACGGATCATGAGTTTATTCATCTCTAGCCCTATAAGAAAATGTCATGCAAATCGATATCACTCTAAGAATTCTTTTCAAGAAACGGATCATGAGTTTATTCATCTCTAGCCCTATAAGAAAATGTCGCTCAAAGAAAAAGGCCACCATAAGCTAGCACAAAAGTTCTATGGATCCTATATCATCCTCCAATACACTGGACAAGTTTCCTACAGATTGGCTCTGTAATAATTTGTTTTTGGTTTTTATTAGTTTTGTAATTATATTAACTTTAACACTGTTATTAATAATCATATTATATATATTTTAACTAACTAGTAATTAATTCAACAATAATAACATACTTTGAATTAGCTCCCACAATTCAACAAACTCTTACAAATCAAGATATGGTTTAACTGTGATGTTATCGAGAGTTATATCACATTACGACATTAAGCCATGGTTTGTTACAGTGGGCATTTAATAAGCGTTATGTCGCATTGTGACGTTTATCATGGGTTATGTTACATTAGCGACATTCATCAATGGTTATGTCACATTGTGATATCTATCAAGGGTTATGTTGCATTGTGATGTTTATCAAGGTTTACGTTTCATTGTGACATTATTGAGGGTTATATCACATTACGACGTTAAGCCATGGTTTGTTACAGTGGGTGTTTAATAAGCTTTATGTTGCATTGTGACGTTTATCACAGGTTATGTTACATTAGCGACATTTATGAAGGGTTATGTCACATTGTGATATTCGTCAACGGTTATCTCACATTATCGTATTTGTCAAGGGTTATGTCGCATTGTGATGTTTATCAATGTTGACGTTTCACCATGATGTTTTTAAGGGTTATATCTCATTACGATGTTAAGCTATGGTTTGTTTATCAATGTTGACATTTCACTATGATGTTATCGAGGGTTATATCACATTACGATGTTAAGCCATGGTTTGTTACGGTGTCTGGTTGGTATATGTCAACACAACCAAAGATGTGACACATTAATAATGTGATAGTGGGCGTTTAATAAGCGTTATGTCGCATTGTGGTGTTTATCACAGGTTATGTTACATTAGCGATAGTCATCAAGGGTCATGTCAAATTGTGATATTTATCAAGGGTTATGTCACATTGTGATGTTTATCAAGGTTTACGTTTCACTGTGATGTTACCGAGGGTTATATCACATTACAACGTTAAGCCATGGTTTGTTACAGTGGGCGTTTAATAAGTGTTATGTCGCATTGTGACGTTTAACACAGGTTATGTTACATTAGCAACATTCATCAAGGGTTATGTCACATTGTGATATTTGTCAAGGGTTATGTCGCATTGCGATGTTTATCAAGGTTTACGTTTCACTATGACGTTATCAAGGGTTATATCACATTACGACGTTGAGCCATGGTTTGTTCTAGTGGGCGTTTAATAAGCGTTATGTCGCATTGTGACGTTTATCATAGGTTATGTTACATTAGCGATAGTCATCAAGGGTTATGTCAAATTGTGATATTTATCAAGGGTTATGTCACATTGTGATGTTTATCAAGGTTTATGTTTCACTGTGATGTTATCACGGGGTCTTCACTTAGTGAAACTATGCCATAGCACGTTCGTTCGTGGCATATGAAACAATACCCCTATTTTTAAAAAATATTGGAAAATACCTCCAAAAATCATTTTTTTTAACCCCCTCCCAATATGCCTTGCCGATTTTAAAAAACCCCTATTTTCCCTATATATTGCATGTATCCATTTTTTCATTTACATTTTTTATACCCCTTTATATTTCTACCTAAGGGGAAAAAAACTAAACACAAGAAAGGGCGACACTTGATAGGCGCCCTTAGGCAAATCACTTTATTAGGAATTAAAATGTATCACATGATGTCAAAACAAATAAGAGAGGGTTTATTTGTACCAATCTCAAACAGTAGTGTGTAACTGCTTCAGTAACTGCTTCAAGATGTGGACACTGGATATATATCCAACTCCAGAGGCTGAGAGGCCTTTTCAGTTGTAGTAGACTTTTAAATGTTTTCATCAACAATCACGCATATTTTAGTGCTCTTTTGTTTCAGAGCTTCAACAACTTTTCTCAAAATAGCTTTCAAAATATAGTTTGTATACATAATACTCTCATAGATTTCTTAATACTTTGACTAGCATTAGTTAAACATTTATATTACATAGAGAGACAATCTTAAGTGGAGATCCTAGCTCTACTTCTTTCACAGTTGAACCAAAGCTTCCTCACTTTGCAAGTATTTTAAGACACCTTTCAATATTCCAAGGGCTCATAAACTCCACAAGTAGAGAACAATTGCAATTTTTTAGGAAAGAATAACACACCCAAAAAGCTTCATTCAAAATGCTCTCAAAACTACCACAGCTCTACCCTCGTAAAAGATTCACTGCGTGCATTCAAGTTCTCTCTCACAAAGGCCAACAATCCTCACAACCTAACAAGCATCTCAATCCTACATAATCGCTCTTCAAAACTTAGTTCTTATGCAAACAGAACATCATTCAAGCAGACTCCATATACAAGGTTTTATAAGTAAAGAGAGCTTAAATCGACTCACCCCTTAGGCTAACATGATTAATAGGTACACTTTACTTAATGCAGCGAACTGTAAGCATACAATTTAAACCCATAACAAAGAAACATCAATTCATTAAAATAAATGTACTCACTTGTTTGAAAAGACACTCATTAAACCGTATTGTGGCAGCCCACCCCTTAGCAGAATCTAACACATCTGCATAGCTAAACCCTCCAACAAATACTATGCCCCTAAAGTCTTGCAGAGTTATTCTTTCATTCAGAAGATTTGACATTGTCACATCCCATGGTTCAAAGCCTGCAGCATAAACCATAGCTGACATTTCCCTGTCACCATTACTACCTTCTTCTCTAATAACGGCCACCTTTGGCTTTGACTTCGAATCCATGAATTTCTCATTTGTAAATTTGGGCACAAATGACAATGCTCATGCAGGTGCATGCCTGTTTTTCAGTCCTTCTTGTTCACTTTGTACACATGACTCTAGCCTCTGGCATCTTTCCAGCAAAAAACTTGTCTCTTCCCACAAATCCCTAAGATATGACATTTTTTCATTAAGATGTAGGGTGTTATTAACAGAAACCTCTATAGAAGGAGATGAAGTGACTTGTCCAATAACCTTGAACAGAACACCTACAGTATTGAGTTTCTTTACAATGACATCAAGATTGCCACTGCTAACCTGTACATAACAAGAAAAAACGGGATAAGGTCTAAAGCCTTATTGAAATGATAGAAAAAATATAACTATCCAGATGTATTGCACTCGATTCTCACTCACCTCAAGGACAAGGCCAAGTTCTTCTGCAAACAGTACTTCAAATATACTAGTGTTTTTAGAGCTTAGGTTAACTTTTATCCCACAGTTTCCTACAAAATCCATCTCCAACAGAGTAACGACTATACCACCATCACTAATGTCATGACCAGCTGAAACGAGATTTTCTCCAAGCAGTTCCTAGATACGTGATCCAACAAGCATTAGTTAAGTACCATTCTTGCATCAATGAATTTATTCAGTTGATAATCACAAAGGCTGGTTAATATCAGCATATTATCTACCCAGTTATTAATTATTAATTGGTTGCCAATTACCATTTGGTTAAGCCCTCACCTGGACATCATTAGAGACTCTCTTGAGATATGAAACATCATCAATATCTGGGCAAAAATCCCCAATCTGCAAGACAAAATTGTAAATATAAAGAATGCTTTAATCATGAAACATGATGCCAGGAAAGAAATCAAAATGGTCCATCCAACCATTCATAATATATTGTTCTCTGCATAATGTATCGATTTTTGTTAAGAAAAAGACAACAATCCAACAATAAATCTTTTAGCGTTTACCTGGTCAAAGACATGAGCAAGGGCAGAACCACCTAAACGGTGCCTTCCTTTAGCCAAATTGATATGGAGTAGAAGTCCATCATCTCCTAGCTACATAAACAGTGGATTATGTCAGTATGACAATTACAAATACTTAACAATATTAGAGCTGCTTGTCCAAATCCATTTTGAATTGTCACCTTCAAGTCTGGTGTAACAGTATTTGAAATATCCAGACAAGTCACATAAGCACTAATTACTAGATTTCCAGGAGCTTTGACAGTCTCTCCTCCAGCTTGTGTAGCCATTGAAAGACTGTCTTTGCCACCATCTATTGCTATTCCAAGTTCTATCATTGCATCCCGAAGAGCATTAGCTGCATCATACATGGATGCACCTTCTCCATCTAGCTTTGCAACATACATCCAATTTCCACTAGCTTTGACATCATTCAGTGAAGTAACCTGTAAATCATGTATGATGTGATTTTTTACAAGACCAAATATCATTATTAAGGAAAACATATGCTTTATACTTTCATTATGTTTAACAATGGCTCTTTTCGCCTAAGATTGCAGAAATGACCAACAGAAAATTGGAAAGATCATCTTGAGAAAGCAAAATTTTGACATGATATACTCACCTTAGCCTAAACAAGATTAGTCAGAGCCTCCCCCACTGCTAGTCTAGCCATTTCCTTTGGATTCAGTAAACCCTGGAAATTTAAAAATTCTGAGATTGCTTTCATATTGTTGAAATCAAGAATTGTTTAAAGTATTTTCAAAAGACATCTTGGAGATATTTTGCTCATATCCAAGTCATGGACATCTTCTACCTTTACTGGTTGCTCTCCAATTGCATAGGCACCACCACTTAACCCAGTATATGTCTGCATGAATGAGACATTGTTGTCATATATTAACATTAAAATAAATTCTTCTCTAGTTTAAAGACAATAGTAACTCTTCTCAAACCATAAGAAGATTAAGGCAGTAAAGAAATCTAGAAAGAAAATATAAATACAAAAAGTTAGTACAGATCATTCATATACACACTATTGCAGCAACACTGTGAAAGTAAAACTGTTAACCAAACAAGAAAGTAGAATATCCAAATCGATCACATTCATAGACATGATGCCCTTTGGAATAAACTGCACTATAATACAAACCAACCTAAGCAATAACAACAACATCTGTGAGTGGAAGTTGCAGAGGAACAACTGTCTGCTGCTGTGCAACAAGACCTGTGACACAACGATCCACCTGCCAAATGGCCATGCATTCTTAAAAATATGCTTTAAGTTCAAGCAGAAAGTCCAACAGAAACTAATTAATTAAAGAGTACTTAAAAAATAAATAAAAAATAAAAATAACTACCAAAGCAAGTCAAAATAGCTAGTCAAGAGATGTTCTTTTACAATCTTGGGATTCTTTTCGAAATTGGAAAAAAATATTTATTAAACATGAACTCTCAAGCAACTTAAGCTCCTACCTTAGTTGTTAAGAAACGCTTTGAACACACAGAGGGAAGATGAAGGACTCGTCTGAGAGCATCCAAAATTGTTATTCCTGGAGCAATGTCAAGTGACTCCAATGGTGGAAATTTCCGTGTAAATTCAAAATGTTTTCATGGCATATCACCAAGTACCTACAACTGAACTTATTGAAAAAAATACCATGTTGAAAACAAACATTGGGGGGCTGTTCTTATTGTGAGCATGAGTTAGCCTTTATCATGTTGTATATGCATATGCCTTTGGTTATTTCTTTTATGCAGTAATTTAGTTTGTTTTATAATTTAGCTTCTACTATCGGGTCCCACTGACCTACTTTTATGGTCATTCATGGACATTAATAAAATAAAAATATTATGTACCTTCATGTTTTCAAGTTTCCTTCTAGCTGCAGCTAAAACACTTTCAAGTTTCAACCAAACCATGGTAGACTCTGGAGAAAATACCATTACTTGTGACAATCTAAGTTTGACAAAGCATTCTACAAATTCATTCCACCTATGGTATTTTGAACAGTTATTTTGACAAAGAATTCTACAAATCTCTTCCACCTATGGTATTTTTCAACTATTAGTTTGACAATTTACCTTCTCAAGTTCAAGATCAACTGCCGAAAGAGGAGGGGGTAGACCATTTAAAACAGAATGCTCCATTGCCAAGCTATCGACGAGTACTATTCTCCCATCACCACTGCAAATCATACAGATCATCATTACTTACATTATATTGTAGAAATAAAATATAATTATATCATAACATAAAATATTACAATTCACTCAAGGGATGATTAACAAAAAAATACCCAGTGTTTGACTAATATACCAGCCATTGGGGAATAGGAACAATACAAACACCCATCCTGAAGTTTCATCAAACTACAGGTCAAGTTTCCATGAATGTATCCTCCATAGAGACTTTGTCAAAGAGATTGTTCAACCAAAAGAAATTTGAATTCATAAAAAATTTACATAATAATTTCAAAAAAGATCCCATACAATACATCAAAAACTCTATTTCAATATGGAGAACTAATATAGTAACATCAATTTCAAACTAAGAAGTTAGCATAGAAGTCATTATATTAGTAGTGATTGAATTGAACATGACCCTGCAGAGTATTTGTTTAACCATAACCATAATTCTCAGACAACAGATAGTCATGTATGTACAATTATCAACCTGATTTTGCCAATTACAGCCATGGACACCCTTTCTGTTTCACAGATTGAGCGTAGCAATCTCTCATGTTCAGGTCTTATCAGTAATGCATCCTGAAAAACAAAGACAAAATCATAAAATATATGATATTATTATATTATATCCATATAAACACACTCTGATGCCATCAAAAACTAAAATCTAATACTGAAGAAAATACTAGGCCAAGAATTTCATTAAAGCAAAACTACATGTGAGAAACATTGCACACTCTACCTGAAGTAGTAATTATTAACTCAACTGTATTAAGTCTAAGAAATGTTTAAAAAAAACAATGAAACAAAATGAAAATATTTTGATGTCTACAAATGACCAGAGTAGTTTTGTCCACAAATTTCAATTGACCAATGTACGTCCAAATAAAAGACCCATACATCACTTAGCTGTTGATTCAAGGTGCTTCAAGGTGTTCCTTGAGACAAATGAAGATCATAGATCTTAGGGATCATAGATCATAGATCATAGATGTGCCTCCAAATGAAAAAGTCACGGTTGAGGTTTTTAAATCCAATGCCTACACCCCACTCTGGTGCCAAAAACTAGCGACAACAAGAACCTGGATTTTCATCAATGTGTAAACTTTAAAAATCGCCAAAAATCTAGTCCATGTCCAACAACACAAGTTTCCTAGATGACCAATGGGAATGTCCACATGATGACCAATGGGAATGTCCACATCTAGACGTGAAAGTTCATACAACTACAACTGATTGACATTAATTTGAGCAAGCATATATTCAAATGGAAAGCATTGGAACTAACTTGTTGAACAACGGTGTAAGGCCTACACCAAATAGGTTTGAGCTCATGATACTGCTTATTCTGAAATCTCTGCTTATCTAAATGCAACCATATTGGATTCCCATCTTGAACTGATGAGGCACTAAATGTCAAGCATGCAACTGTTTATAATTAGCCTCTGTTCGATCGAGACTGTCTCAGATTTTAGTATGCATCTTAACAATATTTTGAACAAAAGATGTGGCTTTCTTTTACTCCTTTTGAGCATGAGCAACAGAAGGTGAAGGTAGAGAAACTAGAATCTCATACGTTGAAATCCATAACAAACCTCAAAAGGGGAATGCCTCATAGCTACATGAGTGGCTCTATTATAAATGTGTTGAATGATGTACAAATACCTATCCCACAGCTGGTTCTTCTAAGGATTAAAATGAAAATCATGGACTAAGATTCAATTGTCTACCACAGTCTATACTTCAGTCTGTGCATGAAAAGTAGAAAACTGTAATTGACAACCAAGCATCTTCTATAAAGAATTCCAAAAGAAACTCTAAAATTTAGAATCTCACACTAATATATCAGTATAAGGTGAACCAAACTTACCAGAGAAACAACACCGCAGCGTGAGGTTGTCAGCAACGGTCCCCATGAACATATGTTGAAAATCACTTATTAAAACACAAACCAAACACATGCATGATCATTCTAATAGATGCATTCATACATGCATATTGCATATAGATGCTAACTTATACACAATCACACAGATGGATATAAACATGCAAAATTATATACACAAACATTCATGTCTACATAAATGTACATGTGGATTGACACAATTCGATATACATGTGTACATATGTACCCAGTATAGTGTCCATATGTACAGATATACATCTCCATATAGAAATGATACCATCGGCATTCTAATCTGGTAAAGCTCAGAGCTCAACTTGAATCACCACTTATCAGGCACCCACATTCTCAATGTGGCTTGGAAGACCCACGCTGGCCACATATCCATATAGCAACATGTATCACACATTTTCATGTATTCAAAAGCACACAAATGTCCTGCATACTCTCACACAAATACTCATACATACATATAATTACATTGAAATAAGTGAAGTACATTCTACAATCCAGATTGAAGTGGGGGTAATCCATAAACCGTGTCTGTGAAAAATTAAAATATGGACACCAAGAACAAACCCACTTAAAAGCCACATCTGATATGCACTTAAAGGTGATGAGTTCTGTGACCTTTACACTTTACTACAGTAGCTATAGGTAATGAGACAGTCCTCAAATGGTCACCTACAGCAGCCCTAGTTATGCTCTAAAGCAGGAGCAAACATCCTTCAGTTTAATTCTGGGCAGCCTTGAGGCTAATCTGGGCACTTTGAGGCTATTCTGGGCAGCCTTGAGGCTATTCTGAGCAGAAGAAAAGCCAGCTACAGCAAATCACACAACTCTATAATAAACAATACTATCATATAACAGTCTAAAAATTTCCCCACATGATTTACTTGGAACCTTACCTAAGAAAGTTTCATAGCACGCTGTATTGTTAATGTTGCATATCTAAAATTATTAACATACATGGAGAAGGTCAACTGTGTAGTGAAATATGACCTGAAACTCATAACTATTTGTTATCAACAGTACATACCTTTAATAGAAGCAAATCTTAAGCCACTGAAAAATAAATGTGTACATACCAAACTGAGAATCTGAAAACTCGTGGATTCCTCCTCCTGACTGCAATGAACATGAAAAGCAAATGAGTTTATTTTAGTCAAAATCATGTTACCATTCTATTCACCTCAAGACAACTAGAAATTCAAATCCAACATTATTGGTTCCATGCTCATAATGCTTACTGAAGCAAATTCTATATACCTGTAAACGAGGATTCCATTCTAAAAAATAATACTTGCCAGAGTCCATGCTATAAAGATACTCAACAGTTGCAGCCCCAATATAGTTTACACACTTTGCAAGTCTCCATGCACCCTGCTCTAATTGCTTCACAGTTTCAGGTGGAACAACTGTAATAAAACCAAAACAAACATAATTTTCAATAAAACCAAACAAACATAATTTTCATCTCTTTCAACTTAACGCTCCATTATTCACTGCGTTAAAGTTGGTACTCGAGAATCATCAAATGCCATGTACAATAACAACATGATAAGGTAATGTACAGTAGGTATCAACAGTAAACAATCATAACCAATATTTGAATCAAGCATATACTCAGATTTTTCAGATTTGATCTTGTCACCGAAGGGACAAGTCAATATAGACAAACAATTTATGTACCTTGTGAGAGATCCATAGAAGGTTAAAGCATAAGCATACGGACAACATACTGACCTAGACTTCTTAGTCAACAAGCACATTCATACCCAGTACAGTCAATCTGTCAACACAGTCATGCTGGGTAAGGATGCAGTCACATACTACAGAGACACACAAGCATACTTTGCACAGTCATGCTTGAAAAAACACAGTCTACTAGGGAAGACCCCACGGTCCACACAAGAAAACAGGCTCATGGTCACTTCATGGTCATGCTAGGGAAGGACATGGGAAGGACCCATAGTCCACTCGAGAAAACTGATCATGGTCATGCTGGAGAAGGACACATAGTCCACCAAGAAAACAGATCACGGTCATGTTGGGGAAGGACCCACAATCCACTCAAGAAAACAGATCATAGTCATGCTGGTGAAGCACCCACAGTCCACCAAGAAACAGATCACTTTCACGCTGGTGAATGACCCAAATTCCACCCAATAAAACAGATCATAGTCATGTTGGAGAAGGAACTCTCAAGGTATCACTAAGGAATAGGTTTTTCAGCCTTGTTGAAGGACCCATAGTCCACCAAGAAAGTGCAAAGAAACAAATGACGTCCACGCTGATGAAGGAGCCACATTCCACCAAGAAACAGACTCACGGTTACACTGTGGAAGAACCCACAGTCCACCCAAGAAACAGGCCACGGTCACACTGGTGCAAAGTGACCACATGGAAGGTGTAACAAGAAAAGCCCAGTCACGGGGATGGTGCAACAAGATATCACATGGAGCATTAACAAAGATCGTGCAAAGATCACGCAGAGGGAGAGAGTTCAGTAACGCTCCTTAAGGTAAAGTATCAAAACATTAATAAACATCACCTATGGACAAAGTAAGATAAAGGATCACGAGGTGATCATGAGTCAACCCAGGTGGCCACAGCAAAACAAACAACAAACCCAAAAGGTCAAGGTGAACCATATAAGGTGGACATGCAACTCCTTTATAGGACCAACAAGACCAATAATATGTTCTCTCTCTCAAGGTACATTGTTTTATATATTTTTGTCATCATTGTATAAGATTCATTGGTTATAGAAAGTAGAACCAATCATACCCACTCCATACCACAACAGGTGCACAACAATGAGTTTTATAACAAGAGATTTCCACACCATAGCCATCTTTCAAATCAACAACAATCACAATTTCCTAATGAGTTAATATGCACTCCACACAAAGATGACAAAATTAAAGAACATGATATGCCATTTAAGAAAATATTTAGAAAACACATTTCAAGAAAAACACATTAAGTAATATTCCATTTAAGTATTGAAGTAGCAATATGGGCATGGGCATCAAAATTTGACAAACAAAAACTAGTTTCATCCTTTTGAAAGTAATATTAAACATAATTGTTGAACTAGCGAACAGTTTAGCAACCCTCAAGAACCATGCTTCAAGAACGCATAGAAAAATATTTGACAATCGATAACTTCACATAGAGTTATCCCAACCGCTCGGCATCCGAACCATTCACCGCACCTGAAGATAAGATAAATTAAAATGAGTATAAAATGAGTATGAAATTTATACAAACGAATCAACAATAATACAAAA
>LPNX010347407.1:2989-71135 GCA_001517045.1 Pseudotsuga menziesii
TTAATCAGCTGTTGGGCCTTCAGATCTCAGCAGAACCTCCGCATGCATCAGGCATTCTCTCTAGCATCAGTAGACGGACAAGCTCAGAAAGTTTCAGCCCAAACGAACCTCTCCTCTTACAAAAACGTCACCTTCAGTCTGGAGGGTTTTTACGGTGCTGTGGGGCGGTGACACGAGAGGAAAAGAGCATTATTAGACCACCCATCCGGATCCTTATGCATGCAGCTATCTCTGGAGTCATTATCAGCCAGAATATTAGTGGTAAGTGTTAATTTCTCTCTGCAAAACCCTAACCCTAATTTAGCTATATTTTAGGGCATTTTTGCATGGCGAGTTTGCATGCACAGTTATTTTGCAAATTTGTATGAGACTGAGTGTGCGAGTCAGCACTATCATAGAACATTAGAGAATATCAGTATTTGGGATATTACATTTGGGTACTTCGAGGGTACGGTCGACTCAGTAAAATGCAATCCATTGGGGAAAATGTAATGACCCCCACCAAATATCAACTAATTTTTTGGTAACTACGTATGGAGTCTGGTTCAGGACTTATGTCAAACATTTTGCAACACTGTTCAAATTCCACTGAATATTGTCCAAATCTGGTGGATTGATTTTACATTGATTTACAATGAATTTTTTTATGGTTTTGTGTTCAACACTCATGGAACATAATTTGACTACCAAATGTGCACATAAAAAATAGACATATGTATTTAATACTGAGAAATACACTCACAACAACGTAGGAATATATTTGGAATTTGCAATTTTTTATTGCATGTAACAATAGTACAAATAGGTGTTTAAAATAAGATTTCAAGTGTACCTTCATGTCTGAGTTTGATTGTCTGTTACAGCTGCCTAGTACAATGATTTATCAAATTTGATGTAACTTCCAATATTCTAGTTGATATCTACTGAGTCTATAATTTATCAAATTTTATGTTTCAAATTTTCAATCTGAATGTTCATTGTTCAAATAATCATCGAATTTATAATTATGAATCATGATTCATAATTTATGAAGAAATCGACATGCATGTATGATGTGACTGTGACATATATATATATATATATATATATATATATATACAGTACCCTCGACGTACCCAAGTACCCTTTTTAAAAAATGGCGTCCCCGTCCTTGTACCCGTACTCGTACCCAAGTTTCCTGGCAACTTAGGTTTATGATGATGTACTTTTGGAATAAAAAAGGACCACAGGGGCACTTGGAAAAAGGCCAAAGTCAAAAGTCAAAATAAATAAAGACCTTTGTACCACAAGAAAAGGACCACAGGTGGAAGTAAAAAATAAATAAGGACTTATAGTAAAAGTCAAAGATAAATAAAAAGATTTTTGTTATGAAGGTAAAAGTGAAATTAGGAAAAGATTAAAATATTATGATTTTTATCTTTCCTAATTTTGGTCCACTTAACAGGTGAATGAAGGCTATAAAAGAAGATCAAGTCTTCTCATTATCATATACAAGTTTGCTCTAATAGGTGAAGCTGCTATTTTTGTTGAAGA
The DNA here is from genome assembly GCA_001517045.1 of Pseudotsuga menziesii. Taxonomy (NCBI): domain Eukaryota; kingdom Viridiplantae; phylum Streptophyta; class Pinopsida; order Pinales; family Pinaceae; genus Pseudotsuga; species Pseudotsuga menziesii. The sequence goes on from LPNX010347407.1 coordinate 4,523, forward strand.
AGATTTTTGCCTCAACCTAGGGCATCCTCAACAAACCCTCAGCTAGGGTTTTTATCAGCATTCTTCATCTCAAAATTTTGGGGCAGTTTTTCTCATTTCAGGGCAGCCATCTTTTCTCTCTCTCTCTCCTCATAGGCTGTCCGTTTTTTCTCTCTCCGGGCAAGTGTGAAGGCTCGGCCCCTTTTCTTCACGGGTTGGTTGTTTCATTGGGTAGGCCACTTTAGGGCACTGCCCTATCGGCACCCACGGGCAGCCTGCTACAGGCATACCTGTGAGGGTGTGGCTCACGGCCAACCCTCAGGTAGCCTTAGGGCATACCCACAAGGGCTGCTGTAGCCCACAACACCTCTGGGCAGCTTGTAGGCATACCCGTGAGGGTGTTGTAGCATCCCGAGGGTGCACAACCCTCAGGGCAGCCCACGGGCCAACCCTTAAGGGCTTAGGCTAGCTGCTAGCCCTTTGAGCAGCCGGGCAGCTGACAAGTCAGCCGGAAGAGGATCAGGTAGTAGACAAGGAGATCAGGCAGGCCAAGCAGGGAAAACAGGTTTCGGGCAACAGTTCGGGCAGCCTGGAATTTTTTGTGCAGCAAACAGAAAGTGCAGTTTGGGCAGTCTGAGATTTTCTTGGGTAGTTTGATTTTTGCAGACAGGAAAGAGATTTATTTTTCCTGATAAAGCCCTAATTTGGAAAATTTTGTATTTTTGGAAATTGTGGTTGAATTTATCAGTCTGATTTTTACTGATAAATTTTTTAGATATTGTGGGTAAAATCCAGATCTGGATTTGAAGAACTTGTTGAAGAATTTCCTAAGCCATCTCATTTACGAGATGAGCTACTAATGTTTTTGGGGTTTTTGTCCTTTGAAGGTTTCCCCAGTGAAAAATATTGTCTCCATTGTGCTGATGTGATGAATGAGTTTTTACTGCACTGCTGATTTGTTTAAGTTTATCTGCAAATATTTTAAGTTATATGCTAATGCTAAAATTCAACATGGTATCAGAGCTTAGCATGTGAAAACACAGTAAAGGGACACTGTTGTTGTTTTTCACTAGATCTTGGAATAAGATTTGTAGATCTAACATCTGGATAAGTGACAGAGATGGCCATCAATGGTTTCAAACTGGAAGAGAAGCTATGGTTCAGCTAACTTCAATTCCTGGAAGGCCAGGTTGACAGCCATTCTAGATGAGAATGACTTGGATGACATTGTTCTTAATGTCACAGAAGAGCCAACTACAAATACTGGTAGGCTTGCTTACAAGAGGAAGCAAGGTAAGGCTAGAAGAGTCATTTATGATTCTATTAGAGAGGCATTGATGCCTAACATCACATCTTTGAAGACTGCTAAAGAATGCTATGATACTTTGGTAAACCTATATGAAAAGAAGGCTCCTAGCCAAAAGAGAGTCTTGAAGAGGAAGCTACGAACTTTGAAGCCGAACAAAGATGAAAGTGTTGGTTCCTTCTTCAGCAAGATTGCACAGGTAAGAGATCAACTCCTTGCTATTGGTATTACTGTTGATGATGATGACCTTGTGCAAACAGTGGTTGATGGTTTCCCAAGCTCTTAGGAAACCTTCATGGCATCTGTATGTGGACGAGAAAATCAACCAACCTTTGAAAGGCTTTGGCATGATTGCATACAAGAAGAAGGAAGAAACACTGCCAAGGTAATCAAGGAGGACAACCTTGCACTTGCAGCAAAGACAAAGAAATTCAAGAAGCCTTTCCCTCAGCAAAAGAAGGGTAAGAAACCTCAGGGTAAGTTTTTCGACATGTCTAAAATTGAATGTTATACCTGTCACAAGTTTGGACATTATGCTAGAGATTGCAGGCAAAACAAGAAGAAAACCAAGAGAAGGTTTCAACATCTGCTGCAGAAGCAGAGGAAGAAGAAGATGAAGAACCAAAGAAGAAGAAGAAAACCAAGGCTAATAAAACTGATGAGCCTAAAAGAGAGTACTATTTGATTTCTGCTCTAACTGGTTCTTTCTCAGCTTGCTCCACTTCTTGGTTTGTGGACAGTGGTGCCTCAGGCACATTACAGGTAACCGTGGTACCCTCACCAGTTACAGAAAGAAGAAGTTCACCACTGTAGAACTTGGAGATGACTCCACTTACAAGATTGAAGGAGTTGGCTCAACTTCACTTCAACTTGACTCAGGTACGGTTCTTCATATAGATGATATTCTTTATGTTCATGGTTTAAAGAAGAATCTTTTATCTGTTGCTGGTTTAGAAGACAAGGGCCACAGAGTCCTCTTTATGGACAAGAAGGTCTTTTTATGGGCAAAAGATACAGATCTAGACTCAGCAGTACAGATTGGGGTTCGAGAGGGAGACCTCTACAAGGCCTCCAAAGTTTCCACTCATGCTTTGGTACATCACACAGTTGATCCTTGTGAACTTTGGCATAGAAGGCTTGGACACCTTCACTACACAGCTCTCCCAGGATTGCAGAAGATGGTCATAGGTATGCCAGAAGTTTCTCCAAAACATGAAGGAATCTATAAAGGATGTGCTCTAGGTAAGAACACTAAAAAATCCTTTCCCAGAAGCAAGAGTAGATCTAAAGGCATTTTGGATTTGATTCATTCTGACATTTGTGGGCCCATGTCTTCACCCTCCTTGAGTGGGTGTTTATATTATGTCTTGTTTATTGATGACTACTCTCGGAAGTCTTGGATTTACTTCCTTAAGGCCAAGAGTGAAACCTTTGATAGGTTCAAAGAGTTCAAGACACTCATTTAAAATCAGACTGGCAGGCACATCCGTATCTTGAGATCAGATAACGAAGGTGAGTATGAATCTAATGAGTTTGTTGATTTTTGTCGAGAAGCAGGAATCGGGAAAGAGCTGACAGTGCCTTAGAATCCCCAACAAAATGGGGTTGCAGAAGGGAAGAATAGAACGATCTGTGAGGTTGCTAAAAGCCATGATCACTGATCTAGATCTTCCTTTGTTCTTGTGGGCTGAAGCTACAGGAATTGCTGTGTACATCTAGAACAGAAGCCCACATGCTATCTTGGGTGAGAAGACTCCTGAAGAAGTCTTCACCAAGAAGAAACCTGCAGTTGATCACATGAGAATATTCGGTACTCCCCTGTATGTTCATGTGCCAAAAGAGAAGAGGGCTAAGCTAGAGCCCTCCGGTAAGAAAGGTATCTTTGTTGGGTACAGTGATTGCTCGAAGGCTTATCGAGTATATATACCTGGACAGAGGCACATTGAGGTCAGCAGAGATGTGATCTTCCATGAGGAAGCCGTGTTTTGTAAAATACTAGAGCTTTCACTGGAAGATGCAGTTGCTCCACTTGAGTTTCCAGATTCAGAAATTTAGAGGGAGGAAGAGGAATTTGTTGATCAAATTCCAGATGTTCCTGAGAACATTGAAAGTCCACTAGAAAAACTACTTGAAGTTTCTCCTTCCAAAAGGAGATCTGCTTGGTACCGAGAGACAGTACAAGAAGCCGAGAAGCATAAAGCTCCTCTAGGGACTTTCAGAGAAAGCGTAAGACCACAGAAGTACTCCGGTCTTATGAGTCAGCTTATTAGTTCAGAACCTTCATTATACGAAGATGCAGCAAGTAAACAAGTATGGGTTGATGCCATGATTGAAGAGTACAAGTCAATCATGAACAATGATGTTTGGGAAATTGTTCCCAGACCTGCAGGAAAGTCAGTAGTGACTTTTAGATGGCTTTATAAGATCAAGCATGTTGCAGATGGCAGTGTGGAGAAGTATAAAGCCAGATTCGTAGTTTGTGGCTTCACTCAGAAAGAAGGCATTGACTATGACGAGACATTTGCTCCTGTTGCCAGGTACACTACCATCAGAACCGTTATTTCACTTGCTGCAGTTTTCAGATGGAAGTTATATCAGATGGATGTAAAGACAGCCTTTCTCAATGGTAAGATTGAGGAAGAAGTTTATATTGAACAACCTGAAGGCTTTATTACTCATGGGAAGAAGACCCATGTATGTAAACTGAAGAAAGCCTTGTATGGACTGAAACAGGCTCCGAGAGTTTGGTATGCCAAGATGGATGGATTTCTCCATAGCTTGGGGTTTTTCAAAAGTACAGCTGATTCTAACTTGTACTTTAATGTTGTTCATAATCATGTCTTGATACTTGTTCTATATGTAGATGACTTGTTTCTTACAGGTAACGAACAATTGATAGACCGATGTAAGAAGGAGCTTACCTTTGAATTTGAGATGAAAGTTCTCGAATTGATGCATTACTTCCTTGGATTAGAAGTCTGGCAAAAGCCAGGTGAGATCTTCCTAACACAAGGAAAGTATGCAGTGGACATCTTGCAGAGATTTGGGATGCAGGACTGCAAGTCTATGAGCGTACCAATGACTACCAACTTGACAAAGTTGCGGGACTCAACCTCTAGTTCACAGAGTGTGGACTTTACTCTGAGACAGACAGCTCATTGGTTCCCTGATGTATCTCGTGCATATGAGACCAGACATCTGCTACACAGTGAATGCACTGAGTCAGTTCATGTTAGATCTGAAGCACATACACTTGGTAGCTGCCAAACATGTACTTAGATATGTGCGAGGTACTATTACGTATGGGCTCAGGTATACTTCCAACAGTCGAGTATTGTTATCTGGATATTCAGATTCAGATTGGGCTTGCAGTGCAGTTGATCGAAAAAGTACCTCTGGTTATTGCTTCAGTATGGGATCAACAATGATCTCTTGGTCCAGCAGGAAGCGGGTTTCCATAGCTCAGAGTACAGCCGAGGCAGAGTATATTGCTGCAAGGAAGCAGTTTGGCTTAGAATGTTGTTATCTGATCTGTTTGAGGGAAAGCTTGACTCAACGATCATCCATTGCGATAATCAGTGTTGCATAAAGCTTTCAGAGAATCCAGTGTTTCATGACAGATCGAAACACATTGAAATGAAGTATCATTTCATCAAAGGCTTAGTGCAAAGAGGTGCTCTGAAGTTGCAATACATTCGTACAAACGATAAGATTGCAGATATCTTGACCAAGCCTCTGACAGCATCAAAGTTCGTGTACTTTCGTGACAAGCTTGGTATGGTAGAGAATGCCTCTCTCGCTGAGAGGGAGTGTTGATTTTTTTGAGTAGCATCGAGAGACCTTCTCTTAGGAGAATGGGACCACCTGGTCCGGGACCATGGTGAAGACTCAACCCAGTGTTGAGTGACCATTTTGTTGAATGGTAGATATCTGGTCTGGGACCATGATATAGACCCAGCTCTGCCCTGGGTAGACTCAACCTAGTGTTGAGTAAACAACTGGTCCGGGAGCACGATGTAGACCAGTCTAGTACTGGTAGACTCAGCTTAGTTCTGAGTAGCCATTCTCTTGGAGAATGAAGGCACTGTAAGCCCTAAACTGGGTCTAGGCATGTTTGGCACTCTGACCCTTGATCTATAGGCTTGGTGTGCTTCTCCAAGGATTAACTACCCTTGGTTAAGCTACCCCAGTACCAGATCTAGGTGTCACACATAGTGTGGGATAAAAGCATTAGTAACTCTATTGGTTTATGATGATGTACTTTTGGAATAAAAAAGGACCACAGGTAATGACCACAGGGGCACTTGGAAAAATGCCAAAGTCAAAAGTCAAAATAAATAAAGACCTTTGTACCACAAGAAAAGGACCACAGGTGGAAGTCAAAAATAAATAAGGACTTTTGGTAAAAGAAAGATAAATAAAAAGATTTTTGGTATGAAGGTAAAAGTGAAATTAGGAAAAGATTAAAATATTATTATTTGTCTTTCCTAATTTTGGTCCACTTAACAGTTGAATGAAGGCTATAAAAGAAGATCAAGTCTTCTCATTATCATATACAAGTTTGCTCTAACAGGTGAAGCTGCTATTTTTGTTGAAGAAGATTTTTGCCTCAGCTTAGGGCATCCTTAGCAAACCCTCAGCTAGGGTTTTTATCAGCATTCTTCATCTCAGAATTTTGGGGCAGTTTTTCTCTTTTCCTAGAAACCATCTTTTCTCTCTCTCTCCTCACGGGTTGTCCAGTTTTTCTCTCTTCGGCCAAGTGTGAAGGCTCGGCCCCTTTTCTTCACGGGCTGGTTGTTTCATTGGGCAGGCCACTTTAGGGCACTACCCTATCGGCACCCACGGGCAGCCTGCTACAGGCTAAGTCACCGGATTCGGCGAATTTTCGCCTTCAAAATTGAAATTCGCTGATTTTTGTGGCAGCTCGAATTTGTTCAAAAAATTTGCCGATTTTCATGGTAAACTGTAATCTAAAGTTTGTCACCTATATTTTCGTTTCTGCACTTGAGTACTTCGTAGCGGCCTGATCTCGCGACCGCCTTAAGAGTTTAGTACCCGCGTTTCTAGTCGGTTCCTGGCAGCCTGTAGATCGTGGTTTGCGACGAGTATGTCAATCGATGGATGGATGTTTACTTCTAAGTAACTGTAAGCGTGAGACAGACTTAGCTATCCTGGATGTTGGATTAGTTCGAAAATTGACCGGGTTTATTTGGATGGGTCAAGCTAAGTAACTGTAAGCGTGAGACGGACGAACTTAGCTATCCTGGATGTTCGATTAGTTCGAAAATTGGCTGGGTTTATTTTGCTGGTGGTCGGTCGAGCGGGTAGAACATGGATATTCAATTTCAATTTGGCAGCTATCGCTCTGTCATTTTTGTTTGTTGGTGTGATTATCAGCATTGTTCGTGTGATTTATATTTAATATATATAATATTTAATATTTAATTATTATATTTAACACTCATATATAATATTATAGTTAATAATATATATAAAATGAAATGTTTTTTATTATATCTTTAGTATTTCTTATTAGTACATATCATTATAATATTTGGTACTTATATATAATATAAAATATTTTTAATTAATAATACATATAAAATGAAATGTTTTTTTATTATATCTTTTTATATTTATCGGTTAATAATATAAATATTATTATTATATTTAATATTTATATATAATATAAAATATTTTTAATTTTCAAAATTTATAATAAAACTTATTGCCGAATTTTTGTCGAATTTTATTATCAATTTTTTTCTTGCCAATTTTTTGTCGAATATCAAGGTCTTCGAATTCGAACACGAACTCGAATGAGGTGACTTAGGCTACAGGCATACCCGTGAGGGTGTGGCTCACGGCCAACCCTCGGGCAGCCTAGCATACCCACAAGGGCTGCTGTAGTCCACAACACCTCCGGGCAGCCTATAGGCATACCCGTGAGGGTGCTGTAGCATCCCGAGGGTGCACAGACCCTCAGGGCAGCCCACGGGCCAGCCCTTAAGGGCTTGGGCTAGCTGCTAGCCCTTCGGGCAGCTGACAAGTCAGCCGAAAGAGGATCGGGCAACAAACAAGGAGATTGGGCAGGCCGTGCAGGGATAACAGGTTTCGGGCAGCAGTTCGGGCAGCCTGGAATTTTTCGTGCAGCAGATAGAAGGTATAGTTTGGGCAGTCTGATTTTTGCAGACAGGAAAGAGAAAAATTTATTTTTCCTGATAAAGCCCTAATTTGGAAAATTTTGTAATTTTGGAAATTGTGGTTGAATTTATGTCTGATTTTAACTGATAAATTTTACAGTTACTGTGGGTAAAATCCAGATCTGCATTTGAGGAACTTTTTGAAGAATTTTCTAAGCCATCTCATTTACGAGATGAGCTACCAATGCTTTTGGGGTTTTTGTCCTTTGAAGGTTTCCCCAGTGAAAAATATTGTATCCATTGCGCTGATGTGATGAATGTGTTTTTACTGCACTGCTGATTTGTTAAAGTTTATCTGCAAATTTTGTAAGTTATATGCTAATGCTAAAATTCAACAGTAACTTCAAACTCATTGCTCACAATTCATGAAAGAGGTTATGGTAGAACAAGTGAACCCAATAGATTTAGTATCGAAACACCTACTATTGAAAATAAAGTATTACTGGCAGCAATCTCATGCACACTATCGAATAAGAATGAGAATGATGTGTATAAAAAAGGAACTATTTCTCGAAAGGGCTGAACACAATAACCACCTATAAAGTATATTCTTCCTCATCTCAGAAAGGCTGACGAGATCTAGATTCCAATAAAAGGGGAAAACAAGTCTATAGTTCCACTTGAAACAATGACTGGGAAATCACATCCCAAAACCTTGAAGCTTAAAGGAATCATAAAAAATCGAAGTGTAATGATACTTGTAGATTTTCGTAGTACCCTTAATTGTATAGACATCAATGTTAAACAACTAAACCGTTTTGTGTACCCTACCAAGGACCTCATAGATATAGTTGCTGATGGACAAGAAGTCAAAGGAGTAGGTAGATGTCATAAACTTTAAAGTCTTTGTTCAAATCCAAGAATTGGAATTACAAACAGGATTCTACATTCTACCTCTTGATGAAATGGATATGGTACTAGGTTTGGAATGGTTGATGCAGCTGGGCACATATTCCACCATGTTTAATAACAGTTTATGGAGTTTAATTGGAAATGTCAACATTATAAATCATATGGTGTGGAAGGGTCCACTCTTAAGAAAGGTGAATTACCAAGGAAAAAAGTGCATGAAGCACCTACAAACATACACCAACGAAAGCAAGTCTAGTATGCACCCAAAAAACATCAGGTGTTCGCCTTCAACAAACAGGTACAAAGACTAAAAGATATGATGTACATCCTTCAAAGGAACCTTGTCAGCACTCAAAGAGAGAACCAAGTTGATCCCCTACAACTAGACAAACACGAAGATGATGCCATCAAGACACCATGCTTAGCCAGAGATAATCCTATTTATTATGCTTTGAGGACAAAGCATTCCTTGAGAGGGTGGCAATGTAACAAACATATATATATATATATATTAAATTCATTAATGGAAAGTGAAAGGGTAAATAACCATTTGTCCTGTGACCAGTCAATGTGATTAAGTATACCGTCACAAGCCTCATTGTAAGCATCATATCACTCAATTGATTATTGATTATTTTATTTATTCTTATGTACACTGAGTAAATCTTCTGTCAATTTAATAGTGAATATGAATTGTCCACGTCAATTATACAACTAAATTCTAATCTGAATCTCTGTCACATCAAGGCACAGTGAAAGATCAGCATAATTATCGAGAATGTCAAAAAATCATGTTAGATTCAAGAATTAGTAAATAATCTTCCTTTCTCACAAGACGTAGTTCAATTTCTGTGTGTTTATGTGTGATCAAAATATTTGTGCTTTGAAAACTAAGGTACCCTTGCAGCATGATTTGGATAGTAACTAATTAGAGACAACATTCTCACTTGCATAAACTATGATATATTGCAAACTAAATGTAATAGCCTCCATAAATTAAAGGAAAGGAGCAAAGAAGCCACTAGAAACAAATAGGGTAAATTTATTTTGGAAAAGGTCTTATGAATCATTGATGAAAGATAATCAAGATAACATAGTGTGTTGGGCAAGCCATATGAGATTGCCCCATAATAAAAAATGTTGACTAAATGAAATGGTGCACTCACAATAAAGGGAAGTGGCTGGGATTAGATGCACACATGTATCTAAATGTTGACTAAAAGAGAAAATGAGCTCAAATGAAAGATGAGTGGGAATGTCCGTCTCCACTCAACATGAGTGGGAATGTGCGTCTTTACTCAGTTCCCAGAGAGGCATTATTCTAGAGGCTCAGAGACAGGCATTTTGAGACCCTTCTGATTGCCATCATGCAATTATATGAGATAATTCTTGGTCATCTTCGCACAGCTCACAGGGTATCAGATTTGATCAGGAGTACCATTGGGGTCAAGCAGGGCTGTCCCCTATCCCTTCCTCTATTTGGGATCTATATTGATGAGCTAGAGTCCTTCTACAGGAGCACATATAGGATGTAGATGGGTGCCTCCTACATCAGGTCTTGATCTCTATCTTGCTGCGAACGATGTGATCCTCTTGGCCTCATCTTTGGAGGGTTTGCAGAGATAGCTAAATGCCTTGGCCCTCTTATGTGATCTTCATCAGTTGACGGTTAAACTGGGTAAAACGAAGGTCATGATCTTGTTATAACTTGGATCTGCACCCACAGATCTCAATTTAATAATTTATCAGGGGTTCTTTGCAAAGGGTTGTAAAAAACACTCCGATCATTGTTAATAGGTGCTTAACTGGGTTGGTGAAAGCGAGGCGGTGTTATCACCTCCACCAGGTTTCAAGACTCTCAATGACATGTTTGTGCTTGTGCTCCTGTTTGTGTGCTTCTGTACTTGTGGAAAAAATGGTTGGGGCCAGGGGCAAGTCCTAGGTGAATTTGGCAGAATAGATAGCCCCCGCTTATGGCTTCTTTGTTGAATGGGGCTTCTGTAGCAAAGCAGGACGTTTGTCCCATTGTTAAATCTAAAATAGAGCAGTTGTCACTTGCTAGTGTTGACTGGAAGCTTTCAGTGGAAAAATCCCTCACAGAGCATTCTCTATCCTCTTTGGACACTGCTATATCTTAATCATCAGTTCTGATTTAAGAAATCCGGTTGTGCTTCTGTTTTTGATTGTGGTTTGATGGAAACATTTGGTATATCTATCTTTTTTTTCTAGCTAGTTGATTCTGGACTTATTGTTTCCAGGAAATCTGCTCTTCCCAATCCTATTCTTCCATTTTCTGTGGGAGATTGCTTTCCCCGAGGGCCAGGTCATTGGCTAGGTCTTCTTCCACTATAGCCTTTGATATCTTACCCATTGCTAATTCGAGCTCCATCTTTTGGAAAAAAGCTATTACCAAATACTTCCTTATTCCAGGTCTTTAACCTAAGGATTTTTAGCTTCCATTCCAAGATAAATGTTTTCGAGCATTTATCTTGGTCTCCTCTTCACAATACTACAACATTCTCAAACGTTTTTCTCAAACTTGACAAGGGAATTGACAGGTTTACGGTGACTACCATTTTTTCCTCTGGTTTAAGCAGAATGAATTGGCCAGTGATATGAACCAGCCCCCTTTAGAATAAAGGATTCTACAGAAAGGTTGTTGGTCATAAGGGAATCACCAGAATCTGTTCAACCATTTAGCTACTAATGCTTTTCCACTTCTTCAGTTATTCCAAGTGGCAAGCCCTTCTTTAGGGGGAATATCCGTTAGTGCTAGATCACTTATGAATAAGCTGGAGGCTTTGCTTGAGCTGGCCAAATGTCTTTAAACTCCCTTATTGATGGTCAAGTTTGCAATGGAGTTGAAATTCCCTCATATTGTACATGGCTCTTCCTGCCTTTCTCTTTAATGTGGAGATGGATATCCAGCATTGATTTTGCTTGAGATATCTATGGTGCATAAACATTGGTTATCATTTTCGTAAAGATAGAAGAGACAGTTTACTAATTTTAAGAGTACTTCACTCGCTAATTATTAATTGACAACATTATTAATGACTTAGGACTTCTAACATAGTACAAAATTATATCTTCTAACTTATGAATAAGCCGGAGGCTTTGCTTGAGTTGTGCAAATGTCTTTAAACTCCCTTATTTTTGTTCAAGTTTGCAATGGAGTTGAAATTCCCTCATATTGTCCACGGCTCTTCCTGCCTTTCTCTTTAATGTGGAGATGGATATCCAGCATTGATTTTGCTTGAGAAATCTATGGTGCATAAACATTGGTTATCATTTTGGTAAAGATAGAAGAGACGGTTTACTAATTTTATGAGTACTTTACTCACAAATTATTAATTGACAACGTTATTAATGACTTAGGACTTCTAACATAGTACAAAAATATATCTTGGTCTTGCTGGCAGTTTCAGACATCTTTGTTTTTTATGGGCATGGCAAGAGAGGAATATAAAGATAGTTTATAATGCTGGAGCTAGATTTGTAAGTGGAATTAACTCTTGCAAAGGTCTGCCTAAATTATATATGTTCTAACATTGTTTCTCTCTTTTCCAGGTCCAGTTGTTATGGATACAACAGGTTTTACTGAAAAAGGAATCAAGCGGAAGGCTGCTGTACAGGCACTTTTTAGTAAACTGCTTTATTTATCTGAGGTACAACAATTCACACACAATTTTATTTTCTTGCAGGAATAATAAGATCAGTTACAATCTGCAATATCTTAGACCAGTTACATCCACATTTATACATTAGCAGACTTTCACTATAGATGCAACATTTGAATTTGTATCCCATTAATTATGAACTTTAGATAACATAGTTACCATATGAGGGTTCTTTTTGGGTAAAAACAACAGCTTTCTATATATTTTCAAAAAGATATACAAGGCTGCCAAAAGCTCGTATGAGTGTACAAGAGTCTTTGGTGTTCCAGTGTTCAGAGATATACATTTTTATCAGACTTAACAAGAATATGGGAGATGTGAAAGTATTCCTAGTTTCTCATCTATCGGGGTTTGAGCCCCTGAATCTACTAGAATCGATCCAAAATTTGCAGAGATTCCATGCTTTTTTTCTTACCTCGTATTTTCCTTGGTAAGGTTCTGAACTTTGAAGGAAATAGATCCAGGAATGGTTTTGATTCCAAGCTTCCCTTTGGGATTGGGGAGTTGGAATCTGGATCTCTTCTTCTTCATGATGATTGTCATGTATATCTTGATCCTGAGAGGGATGGTTTTGAGTCTGTTCCATCGAAGGATTCTGCTGAAAGGATGAACTTATGATGCATGGGCTTGATGCAGGTTGACTTATGCAGCAATAGCATGGTGGTTAGAGTGAGGCATTGTGTTACCACAAAGAGGGGGGCCAAAATTCTAGGGTTTGGAAGGGAGTAGAGTCTCCAGCTGGTTTCAGGCAATGCGAGGTCACTAAATTAATTGAGAGTAAGTATTGATCTTAATGCAAACCGTAGGGTTAGAGGTGAGATTTCTTAGGTCTTGTTACCGGATGAAATAGCAGGGCTAGCCACTGGCCAACATATGCAGGAGAGAGTGACCACTGTCACCTTAGCCACACTTCCAAAACTGCTTCGGAAGTCTAAACCTCCTAGGGGAGAGCCCTATTATAACCCTGCAAGGACACTATATTACTACAAGGTAACTTCTTCAAAGGATGTTAGTGACTAGTGCCTTAATGGAGTCATGCAAAGATGAGGAAAACCGTATTATCTGATGAATATAAATTATGTGAGTACACCAACCATTAGCAACACATTCATCCAAGGATAAACAAATAACCAATTTCAGTGTGTCTGTTATGAAACAAGTGTGAAATGCAAGTGTTGGCGAAATTGCAAGTATTCATTCACAATGTCCTATAAATCACACTTGTAACAACTTGTATCCATGTATGTACAGCAGTACAGCAGAGATGCATTAGTATATCATCCAAAGTATGGCAGCATGGCATGAATTATGTGGTAATGTCAATCATTAGGGCAGTACCAATTATACAACATTCGTTCAAGTATCCATCCTAGACTTTTTGTGAATAGTAGTATGCATAACCAATCATTTAAATCAGGTCTGAAATAGATTATTATCAGCAGTATAATTGTATTCCAATGATCATATTACAAACAGAAATTGCATATAATGTTGTTAACAATCTATCTAATTCAAACCAGCAATTAATGCCATCAAGATTTACGTGATTGTAAGTATTTAGCAGACTGGTGAATACACTATACAGGACTAAAAGGGGAATCCTAATGGCTGTTATGAAAAAGGAGAGTAAGGGAGGGCAGCCACTGAAAGGGCTGCTCTTTTTGGCTCGGTTAGGGCTAGGATGAGGACTTAGAAAGGGAGTTTAGGTGGCTTAAAAAGGGCAGCCGAGGTATAGGAAGGAGAGGAGAGGTGCAGCCGAAATTTTAGACCCAATATTTTAGGATGGCCGAAATTTTAGGGTCGAGTTTTTAGGGAGGACCCAAAATTTTAGGGCGCGAAATTTTAGGGCACATAATTTTAGGGCCCGCGATTTTAGGACCCGAAATTATAGGAGCCGTAATTCTGGGAGGCCCTAAATTGGCCAAAAATTAGATTTTTATGAAATTTATAAATTTCAAGTCTTTATTAGAAGCAAAATGCAGACCTAAAACTAACCTAGAACTAACCCTAGACTAGGTATTGAGGGATGAAAAGATGTGAAGACAAGAGAGACTAACGCTCGCAAGACCCTACCTAACCTAGGGAATCTAGGGAAGATGGCTTGCCTAGTGAGAAGGAGATCCTGGGTTCGATGATCAACCTAGGTCTTAGAAGACTCCTAAAGAGGATGTGCTTCCACTCTAAGGTGATAAAAGTAGATGAAGACCTAGCCAAGACAAGATGCAACCTAATGGCTACCATTCCATCTACAAGCAAACATCATTCCTCAGCTTTTAACAAAGAGACATCAAGATGAGACATAGATACCTCCTTATGCACGTGTTTCACCAACAAATCATAGCTTTATCTTTGAGAAATAGTAAAAATACCAAGATGCTTCAAAAACTTGTCATAACCCCAGAAAACAACCTTCCTCAAGAGGGGCACATCTCTCCAAAGATCCCTAAGAAGGGTAGAATAAATGCATAGTGTTTTTATCCCATGAGTCTTATGTTAAAATGAAGTGAGGAGATCTATTTATATGATCTCACACTCACTTTTACAAAAATATCCAGGTTGACATGCCTTTAAAATGTCAATTTGAAATAATAAAATGTCAACTTAAAATTAAAACAAAATAATAATAAAAAATAGCCATTATGTAGGCTTAAGGTAGGCTACCTAGGGTATTTTACCCCTAGGTGCCAAAATCTGCTAAAATAAGCGTATCACTCCAAAGGAAAGGCTGGAGTGAGCTAGAGGGAGGGCGTTATACCCCATCTAACCCCAAGAATGCTGTAAAATATCTCAACGCCCTCCTCAAAGTAGCAAGAAGGCCTGGCATGGAGGATATCTTCCTTTGAGGAAATAAGGCCAGGGAGAAAAGGCGCTAGCTGGTAGAAGGGCTAGGAGGGTGTCCTAAGTGGCAGTGAAGGAAGACGAATGTCTCGCAGCTGAAGCAAAGGCCATCAGAGCAAGCAAACAAGATATGGGGCCATTTGACCCGGTGATCAACCCCTAGGAGCCCCAGACACTAACCCTGGGGTTAAAACCCCCAACAAAGGGCAGTCAACAGTGCCATTAAGCCATAGTACTCCGAAAGGAAGGACCAAAGAACCCGACCATGATCACCATTGTTTGATAACAACCCTCCTAGTAAAAAAAATTGGCGCTCTCCTTGGGGCACATTTGAAGGTGCGCTGGGTACAGATGCAACATAACATGTCTCAAACAACAAATATTAATAGCAGTCGGATTAATCAAAGGAAAAAGAGATTAAACTAGGGCTTATTGACCTCTTTTAACTTCGTAAGGTAATTACTACTCGCAAGCAAGGAAAGAGAGCTTTAAATGTAAGAATATGCAATCCAACTAATCCATTCTCAACCCAAACGCAAATAGTAAACAGCATGCATTAGGGGTTATTCCCTTTTCACTTTGGTGATTAAGCAATTTGGGAAAGGATAAACTAGGGTTTATTTATTTTGTAAGTGAAAATGCCCTTAATTAGAAGTGGGACTAAGAAAGCGAGGGAAATAAATACTTGGGTTGTGATCTAGGACAAACAACAAACGACAAACAACCAAAGAAGGGTTAGAAACATATGTCATAGTATGTGTGAACTAGCTGAAGATCTCTTGCAGAACAAACTTGGATAACTATTTCCATTAATATATGCAATAAGTGACACATAAACGAAGCAATTGAGCACAAGGGATCTAATGAACAAGTGCAAGCATGAAACCCTTGGTGCTTTTAGTGAGAACGTATCTTTTTCTGTGAAAGATGTGCCAGAATTTTCCTTGAGCTTGATTTTGGAAGACTAATATGTGGGTATCAACAAAGATGAAGACACCTTGGAGTAATCAAATGATCCAACAAGAGAGAGTCCAAGCCAAGAGGAAGAAAGGCATATTGAGGAAGCTTCCAAGTGGTTGGAGGGTGGAGAAGATAGTAGATCCAATCCGTGCAAGTGCATGAGAAATGGAGATGAGAGAGAGCTAGATCACAACTTTGCACAAATTCGACAAAGTAATGACGTGTAAGAGAATAATTTGCAACAACTTGAGGGTTGAGGAGAAAGTAGATTCAAGTCGTGCAAGTGCGCGAGAAATGGAGGTGAGAGAGCTAGATTACAACGTTGCTCAAATTCGACATTGTAACCATGTGTAAGAGAATAGTTTGTAATCCATTAACAAAGAGATATGGGTTGACTTACATATATTTGGTAATGTGCTAGGGATATAGGTGAACTTTATGCTGGTCATTGGATAAATCACTTTTTCCCTACAAAGTGTATTGTGATTTTTGACTAGCATATCATAGGTATTTTGACTATCTCATAGGGAATTCAAGGAAAACGTGCTCCTGTTCCTTGGGGATGTAGAAAACATGGCCCAATAAGGTAGAAATCAATAGTGATACACTTCTAGCACCTAGAGTAAGGAAGATAAAGGGAAGTTTGGCCAAATAAACCCCTAGAAAAGTGTGACCAAATGGTTTTGTTCATGTTGGGAATTGAAAACAAGGCATTCCCAATTAACTAAGACTAAATCAAGGATGTGAAGCCCAAGGTTTGGTCATTTCACTTGGACAATGACGCAAGTTGAGAACCCAAATATCTAGTGAAGGGAAACACGTAATCGAGGTTCAAGAAAAAGAGAAATGAGCCAGAAAGGGACCTTGTCTAAGCACTAGATATCATGTGGAAGGACCATGGCCATTCCTCTAGGTTAGATTCTAGACAAGGTGACTCAAGGGAGAGTAAACCAATCCAATTGAGTTGTCGCAAGGACAAGTGGAAGGTCCTTTTTGTCATCCACATGTGGATCATGTATTGCAAATGCATGCTAGATACTCTCCACACCCACATACGAAGGGTACGTGCATGATGATTGTGACGTGCAAAATCCATACAATATAGTTTCAATTTGTGTGACAATTTGCTAAACAAACTTTGTGATTTCAGATTTCTCTGCCTTTTAGATTGCCTTCTCCTCAGATTTCAATTTCTCATCTGCGTCTAATTTAGCAAATGAAATTCGGCCTTCGGAGTGTGATTTCGTGGGAGTTGCTTTTATTTTTGAATTTAGCAAACACGTGATCTAGGTTCAAGGAAAAGAGAAATGAGGCAGAAAGGGACCTTGTCTAAGCACTAGATATCATGTGGAAGGACCATGGCCATGCCTCTAGGTTAGATTCTAGACAAGGTGACTCAAAGGAGAGTAAACCAATCCAATTGGGTTGTCTCAAGGACAAGTAGAAGGTCCTTTTTGTCATCCACATGTGGATCATGTATTGCGAATGCATGCTACATACTCTCCACACCCACATACGAAGGGTATGTGTATGAAGATTGTGACGTGCAAAATCCATACAATATAGTTTCAAGTTGTGTGACAATTTGCTGAACAAACTTTGGGATTTGAGATTTCTCTGCCTTTGAGATCGGCTTCTCCTCGAATTTCAATTTCTCATATGCCTCTAATTTAGCAAATGAAATTCAGCCTTTGGAGTGTGATTCGTGGGAGTAGCTTTTATTTTTGAATTATTCCCTTAAGCAAGAGTTGAGCTCGAGCCTTCCAAGGCTTGAAATAGGTTCAAATCCAATGTTTTGGCTTTAGTGCATTGCTTTAGGTTTGCACCTTTTGAGCTGCCTCTAACCTTCTTTTTGATTATTTCTCAATTTGAAGATGCTTTAGGCTTTGATGGCGGAGTAGGAGTTTCCTCCTACTTCTGTGGCTGTTGGGGACACAAATGTGCCAAATGAACTGGTTTGGAGCTAATCTTGCATATAAATGGTATGTTCTCTTAGTCTAGGCATACCTCCCATGCATATTCCATTAAGCTCAGGTTCATTGATGTTGGTAGGGGCATTTTGAGATATGGATGTACACAAATGTGAGCATACACTAGATTTGTACCATTTGTTGTGATATTAGAGTCCATTAGATGTGTATCAACAAAGTTCCCTATCCAAGTGAAAAAAATATTTCTAGAATTCAAAGGGTAGCCCTAGAGGCCATACCCATGGTGGAACAAATGAAGTAATCTCCTCAAATGGGTGAAAATTGACCTTCATAAACAGTGTTGTTTTACCCATCATCCAAGGGCATCCTTCAAAGACACAAATCATGTCTTGAGGACTTGAAAAGAGAACACGTAGACCCTTGGAAGAAGCCTAACAGTCACTATGTGTCCGAACTTTCCAATGCCGTTGAATCCTTTTGGTGATTGTTTATTCTGTGGGACAGAAGTTTATAAACTGGGAGATGGGGTCAGAAGAGAGAAAGCTTTCAATATGGCCTGCTAATGACTCAGACTTTTAAGATCCCCTGCCTAATATGAAGCCATCTTCAAATCATTGTTATTTATGTATTTATTTTTGATGATTGCATTTGGTCAACATGTGCATATTTTATCTTCCCCAATGTGTGAATTTAGTGCAATGTAATATTCATGTCTCACAACTGACCATATCCTTTGGCTAAATGACCATGATTAGTGGGTATGTGTTCTGCCAAATTTACCCAAGACTTGCACTTGGTCCTAACCACATGAGTTGGCCTGCTTGTGTGGGTGAGACAACCCACCAGGGGTGAGCATGCCACTTTCAAGGAATCAAGCCTGGGTAGGGGGATAACAATCCCCACTATACCAAAAGGAGGAATAACAAAAGTACATAATAATGATAATAATAATAATCTTCTGAATTTACATTTACAACAACACTACCTCTTAACAAGGAAGGTATTCTTTCGACTCGGTCGTCACCACAACTGGACACAATCTTTGGGCATTGTCATCATTGCTGGATCATCATCACTGCTTCATCAATTCTCATCTCGTTGACCATTGACTAGTGATATCTCTTGAATCTTTACGTCATGAGAAGTTCTATAGAGGCAGATCTTTTTCATGCTGGATGTAGGCCTAGATCCCACCTAGGACTTCATCAACTCTATGAGCATGCCATCAAGTAGGTACAACCTAGGATCACACACCTACGTCTCGTACTGTCATCTCGTCATATCCAGATCATCTCATCATCTCATGTGGAGAGCAACCCAAGTGCCTATATCATAACCCTCGTATAACCTGCGTCTTTTTGACATGTGGAGAGCAACCCAAGTGCCTATATCATAACCCTCGTATAACCTGCGTCTTTTTGACATGTGGAGAGCAGCCTAGGATCACACACCTGCGTCTTCTTGACATGTAGATACCAACCTAGGAACATCTGTGTCTTCTTGACATGTGGAGAACAACCCAGGATCACACACTTGCGTCTTCCAGACATGTAGAGAGCAACCCAGATGTATTATGTCCCTCGGTCAACCTGTCTCTTCTTGACATGTGGAGGGCAACCCAGGATCACACACCTGCGTCTTCCAGACATGTAGAGAGTAGCCCAGGAACATCTGCATCTTCCACCCAGTGGAGAGCTGCCGAAATGTATTACAATCCTTATACAACCTGCGTCTTCCAGACATATCACATCAGTCCCTCTTTCGAGGAACATCGATCTAGAATCTAGATAACACTAAGCTTCTCTCTGAAGCACTCAAACTTCACTCTTGCTAATGGTTTGGTCAACACATCGACTGTCTGCTCGTCTATCGCCACATACTGAGCTTCACTGCTCCTCTTTGCACCATATCTTGGATATAGTGATACTTGATCTCAATATGTTTCGACTTGTCATGGAACACCGGTTTCTCGGACAACTTCACACAACTCTGGTTGTCACAGAAGATACAAGTCGACTCTAACTCGAGATCAAACAAATCTAATAGTAGCTCTTTGAGCCATATTGCCTCACAACTAGTCGAACATGCTACAATATACTCTGCTTCGGTTGTACTCAGTGCCACACTCGACTGCTTCTTGCTAAACCAAGAGATCATCCCGAATCCCAAACTGAAGCAACATCCTTAAGTGCTCTTCCTATCCGTGGCATTGCTTGCCCAATCTGAATCAACATAACCGTCCAGGTTAATCCTCTGATCCGTCGCATACTTGAGCCCATACTCAATTATACCCTTCAGGTACCTCAATACATGGTTTGCAACAATCAGGTGGACATGTCTCGGATCTGTCAAGAACTGGCTCAATGTGTTCACAACAAAACATATGTCTAGCCTTGTGTTCGTCAAGTACATCAATGAACCAATCATCTGTCTATACATCGTGGAATCAATTGTCTTTGAAGAGTCATCACATAGTAGCCTCAGGTTTGATGCCATGGGTCTGGCAATAGCCTTGCAGTCCATCATTCCGAACCTCTTCAGAATGTCTACTGCATACTTTCCTTGACCAAGGAATATCCCATTTGATTTGTGCCATGCCTTTAGACCTAAGAAGTAGTGCATCATCCCCAGGTCCTTCATCTTGAACTCTACGACAAGTCTCCTCTTTGTATTTGCAATGAGCTCATCCTCACCTGTTAGGAACATGTCATCTACATATAGTAGGAGTATCACTGGTCTTCCTCCCTCAACCTTGAAGTAGAGGTTGGAATCCGCTTTACTCTTGGTAAAGCCTAAGCTCATTGGAAAACTATCCATCCTGCTTCAAACCGTACAAGGATTTTTTTAACCTGCACACATGAGTCCGTCTGTCATGTGTCTCAAATCCTAGTGGCTGCTCCACATAAACTTCCTCTTCAACTACATCATTTAAGAAAGCTGTCTTAACGTCCATCTAGTGTATCTTCCATTTCATTACTACGGCTAAGGCAAGTAGAGATCTGATGGAAGTGTATCTCGCTACTGGTGCAAATGTCTCTTCATAATCTATGCCTTCGTTTTGGGAGAAGCCACGAACCTTGCTTTGTATTTCTCGATGCTGTCATGTGCTGCATGCTGATCTTGTAGATCCTCTTGGAAGACACTACAGACTTCCCTCATCTCAGATATCATTCTTCATGATCAACTGGTACTTTTCGATCATAACATCCTTCCATTCTTGTTAGACACTGAGAGGGGGGTTGAATCAGTGTAAAGCAATTTTACAGCTTTTCTTAGCTTGTCACAATTAACTACCAATTCATCATTCCATTATTCTACCAATCTCATAATCATTTCATAAACATCTTTCACTTCATCATTCACATANTGCGAGGTAAAATCAGCACCTACCGATATGAAGAGCACCTACTCTGCATCTAGGACCCTGCCTGGTTTTCTTAGACCCTGCTAAGAAGGGTTTGAGGTATCCTAACCTCAAAAGCAAGACAGGCTTGCTTTTACAATTAAAGCTTACTGTCAAATCAACATCATCTGTCTCTTCAATCTGTTCTGCTGCTGATCAATCTTTGACAATCTGATCATCACTCTCATCAACACTGCTGCAACACACTTTTCAATCTTCTCTGTTCATCAACACTGCTCATCATCTCTACTGCTGGTCATAGTCTGCTCATCAATCTACTTATCAATACCGCTGCTCATGAACCTCTGGTCAATCTCTGCTCATCAACGCTGCAGGTCATAGGTCTGCTAGTCAACACCTCAATCCACTTTCCAACTCAATCAACTGCTGCTAATCATCAATCAATTTTGCTGCTCATTGTCATCAACTTGTCCTTTTCATCAACCCGTCAAACCTGTTGTTCAAGTATGTGCTCACAAGGATCTGCTTTAACTCATGTAACTCTGCTGATGCCAAAAACTGCTCATAAATCATGCTCAACTATTAATGAAACACAGGGATAGATATGTCCTCGACAAAACTTCATCAATCATTAGCCCTCATAAATTCATCGTACCACAGCTCTGCCCCAAAACTCATCTATTTGTTAAGGTAATTAGTCCTCCCAATCTTCATCCTCTGTCAATACACTACACAGATGATTTCAGACCTCTGTCAATATACTTTTCAGATCTCTGTGATTTAAGGCAAGTTCTTTGCAAGTCTTTCTTAACCCACAGTGACTATGCAATATTCAGAACAACTGTATATGTATTATGAATAATAACATAGTTGGGTCTCCACAAAATCTCCTTTAGTAAACAAGATGCAAACCTTGGATCTATGACATCAAACCTGGAAGATGCAGTCAAGTATGGCAACCAGAAATGGAAGTTCCCAGGTAATAGATAATCACAACATAAGCACCCAGATTTATAAGATGTATAATGCTGAGTTTGCGATCTCATACTAGGAGATTATAGATCCAGGTGAATTTGTGTTTGGCCCCACACTTGATCAAGGTTAGTTCCAAGTGTACTGCTACAGGATTCACTTCTTAAAATTGCAGACAGACCTAACATAGTTTTGCCATTCACTTCTTTCTCCACAACTCTCTTATTATAGTTTTGCCTATTTCAAGACACTGCTCATGTCATCTGAAGCCCTCAACTTGCTATTACTGTCATGCCAAGGCTATTATGATATTTGTCACTGTCATACAAGTCATCACTGTATCTCATCATATCATCATTACTGTATAGTATCCAACAAGCTACTTCTGTAGTGAATCTTTCCTTGATCCAATGTACTAGTTGTTCAACAAATATAATCATGGGTGTTTGCAAATTACCTTCCTAAAGTATGTGTAACTTGTCAGTGGACTCATGCATTATCGTACACACTTCATCACAACTGTTCTCATCTCTGTGTAATTTGTTTAGACACTTGTACTGTTATGTACTGTGTATATGAATGCATAACTTGTTGTAGAAGACCTCATACCTTGGGTTGCTAGCTTGTACTTGTGTTGCTGGTGTAAACCCCAATAGGACTGATAGAACTCTGATGGCCTGAGATGAGTCTTAGCAAGACTGTCAAGTGTTCCACTTGTCAAGTACAAAACTTGGATAGTGTGCTACCTTAAGAAACTCAGGACTTATGCTTCTACTTGGATGGTCTGCAATACCTCAAATTCGAATCTAATTCTGCTATCCAAACCAAACTTTGTGCTGGTATACTCCTTTGACTTTAGATCTCCTCAATCATTGCTGCAAAAATCCAAGCCTCCCACCTTTCAAACAAATTCGGGTCTGCAAAATAAATCTCAGACACGGTTCATTTGCTGCTTCAGTCCACCGTGACCTCAGTCAAGCTTGCGAGCTGACTTTTCTTTTGCCTTCGTTAGATAGACCCCATGCAAGTCCAAAAGGACTGCTGTAACAGAAAAAAAGAGAGAGAGGACTGTCTTGACTGCTGCCTCTGTTGACTTGGTGAAAGATACAAAAAGGTGTTGCTGCAAATAGTCACCACTGAGAGGCAATAAAACAAGATAAACTTTGGGTCTTCTCCTTATGACTGTAATTTGGGTTTGCTCCTCCTGTCTATAACTCGGGTTTGTTTTTCTACTGCTCCACCGTAGACTGCTGCCACTTTTCTAAAGAAAATCAGACTGCTGCTCTGCTCCTCCTGTCTATAACTCGGGTTTGTTTTTCTGCTGCTCCACCGTAGACTGCTGCAAAAATTTGTTGGATGCTCATGCTATTGGCGGCTCTCACAAGCTCACTGAAAGAGCCCGAAAATCAGAGAAAAAGAGAAAAAAAACTTTCATCTTTTACTGCGGCTGTCTCAGTAGACTGTAAATTTCGCTGCCTCAGTGGACTGTTTCCTTACCCGAAATTCAGAGCAGCTATCCAAATTTTTTCTTGTGAAATGAAGTCATTTAGTTGGGTATTTATAATAGTTTTCCATAATGTTTTCGGGCCGACTTGAAAAAAATATTTTTATTTTGTTTTTATTATGTGTTTTATTTTGTCACACAAATCTTCTTCAATGGTCAAGCCTTAGGGTTTGTTGACCATACTCCATCAAGTTCACCACAAGCTTTCAAACGTAAGAGAACCATCAAGTCCAAGGGTTTGTCTTCATAAGCCATGTCATCATTATCATGGGGGGTGCCTTTATCTTTATTTTTCCCTAGAGCCATCTCCAAGGGTCACAAGACCCCAAATGCCCACGTTTGGGTTGCAATACCCAAGCTATCAGATGCAAAGGCATCATGATGAGTAGCATATCCAAAGGCTCACAAACCAAGACCACATCAAGAGTAAGGGCTTCATCTATGTGTTCTTTCAAATAATAGGGGCATCATGAGCAAGGACTTGTTCATCAACACATAAAAAACTCCACACACCTGAGCCACACCATCTTCACCATTCCTTCAAGGGTACAAGGACCATTAACCCAACAAATGTGGGTCCAAAGGCTTCTTCATCAGGCAAGAGGCATCATGGGCTTCTTCAACCACCTTAGCCATGCACGGGGACCTCTATGGTCAAGATACATCAAGACATCACATGTGGGTTTGCCAGACCTTCTCCTGGGGACCCATGACATCATCATAGCATGAATGACCACAGAATGGGTCATTAATGCTTCTTCCACCCATCTAGGGCTTCTCCAACATCCATCAAGGCTTCAGGACCATCTCCAGGGTCTTCAGCATCATCAGCAGGGTCTTCAACATCTTCAGCAAGGTGGTGGCATCAAGATCCAAGCTTGTGGGTACAGGGACCCTGTCAACTGGGTACATGGTGCTTCAAAGCACAAACCCACTCTGTAAGAGATCAAGGCGATCAAGGCATTGTTGGTGGAACTTGGTGGCATCAATGACATCCTGTGGGGCCACTGCAAGTCCATGTTGGCATCAATGACAATTTCATCAACAATTCTTTCTTCTTGGTTGCTTCTTCATAGTTAGAAGGATTTGCATCAATGATGTCACATAGTGTCACATAACTGGAGTGTGTTCGAGGCCTCTTACTTTCTATGGAAGTCCCATCTGGAGCACCATACTTTTCTTTATCTTGGATGATCTCTCGTGCCCAAATTGGTCTTCTCTTGTGGGTGTTCGCCTCTCAGGGTGGATCTACAGGTCTCTGTAGCTTGGTCATATCATGATTCTCATATTCTTTCGAAGCTCTTTCTTCCATCACGGTGTCTCTGACCTTGGGAGCCTCTTCATGTACTTTGTTGGAGTGAATCTTCTTTGAGTGTTATGGCTGAACCGTCCTCTTGTGTTCTTCATCATTCTTCTTTTGTAGGTGATTGCACATGATCTTTTCTACAAGTCAAATTTAGTTGCATGATTAGAAAAATTTCATATTTTGCAAAACATATTAACTATGACAAATTTTTATGCATAAAGACATATGTCACACAGTCATGCAACTATCTTAGCCAATGTTACAACATTCATCCATATCCTGTACACATAAGGTAACTTTCTAGATGCCTTCCATCTCTACCAGGACATTATTAAGAGCGTACACTACTCCCAATATGTCAAGAAAGAGGTTTCGTTCTAGATAAGTAGTAATGGAATGTTGTACAACACCTTAAGCCACTCACCCATCACATGCATATTAGTAGTATGCTGTTCATGAATGCAAACACTCTAATATGCATAATACATTTCCTAGATCAACTGATCATAAATGTGTACACAACTAAGTAATATCATTTAAGCAACTAGATATACAAGAAATGTTAATTCAAATACTTATCTTTGTTTGTTTGGTAGACTCCCTCTTGATCTTTATCTCTGTAACACCGAATTCGAGTGTTTATGGGAAAATCCGTATCCGAATGTTAAGGAAGATAATCCATCTTTAGTAATAAATATATAAATGAATCTTGAATAGAATAGATGATAGATTACATTACAATATCTTTGCTTTTATATCAGACATTGCACATTTTCAATGTAAAGGTCACCACTCTTCGATTAATTAATTAATATCTATTCATTATATGTTTATTATTATTATTTGTATTTATACTATTTTTTTATGTTTATAACATTTCCCTTCCCTTAAGGGCAATTTTGTCCTCAAACTTGAGAGTGTTGTTGTCCTCTTATTATGGATTGTGTTTGAAGTACTGGCTTGAACACTGCAATCTTGGATTGATTTTGTTCTATGGATGTGATTTTGGAATTGTTGTCACATACATAGTAGCTAGGCTACCATTGTTCCTGAGTAGAGCATATTTTTGAGCCAATCCTTTACTTTGAGATCAACAGATGATGACCTTCAATTTGATGATCACTCTTATTCAGTGGATCCAGAGCATTCAGATTGATTAGTTTCATGCCATGACTGAGCCTCATGACGCCAGCTTTGATGACTGAGTTACCCATTTTCATGTTCCAGAGCAAAGTTTATGACAATGCCCATGATGTACAACAACATTGTTCAGATCGGATGTAGGTATATGACCTAAGTGATATATGGATATGTACATGTGGATTTTGGTTATGCTCTGTTGTCTATTTAGTAGTGAGACTTGGTTGATAGTGGTTGTATATTGGCGATATTTTATTGGTTTTCATTGAAATATAAAAGACAGCCGATCTAGTTGCTATGTTCAAGAGATTCTTTTGTATACTCATTGGTCATGCCCTACTCTTAGTATATGTATTTGGTCATTTCCCTTTAGGGACACAACTTGCTAGCCTTGGCACCATCTTCACTGTCTCCATACATTCGTCGTCTTCCCTTCTTTTTGTTTAACCCTAATTTGTAACTTGACTAGTGACATCTAGGATTTCGCCCACCTTCACCTCTATGCTGGAATAGGTCTCCATGTTTAAGTTGTGTCTCGGTGTTGGTTTGTGTGATTCTCATCACAAATACTATTTTCCTTTAGGTCTTGAACACAAGTAGTCTTAACCAAAGTGTCTTTAGACACTAGGGCATTAGTACTTAAATGCTTTAGCTAAATGGATGCCTAGCCAACAAAGTAACAATGTTTTTAAACACTTGTAAATAAAGCGTAAAAGTCAGCCAATTGCCAAGAGACGAGCACTCATCCTTTGTATGATGTGAGCTTGTTTGCCCCCAAAGGGCAACAGGGTGGTCTCTCCATCGCACCTATGGACGATGGCAGGTAATGGAGTTTATACTGAGTCGTCATCTGAGGCCAACTAGGCTATTTAGGGCACCTGCTCTTGGAGGATGGCTAGTTAATTAAATAAAGTAAATATCTTAAAAAGAGTTAATGGCCAAAGGATGAGCACTCATCCGTTGTATAATGTACGACTCTTTTGCCCCTACAGGGCAACTGGGTGAGGCTGCCCTGTCAGGGTTATGCCTTTTTCATTTTTAGGAAGCCCAGAAGGCTTTCTAAGGCAGGTGCCTTTGGAGATTGACTAGTGTCTTTTGCTGAACAAGTTAATTGTTTTAAAAAGGTTGCTTATCTAGAGTCTGGTGGAGCATTCTCATTATTCCACCCATCTATGAGACACCGCCATTCCCTATTGTTCACCTAGTCCAACTTATGTGTTGTGTGGATCCCCTTTTCCTATAGCCTAGATGTGTATAGTGTCAAATGTTAAGTCATTCCCATGGCCTTACCTTGTTTTATTCACCTTCACCCTTGATTAGCAAATGGGTAAATCTATGAACGAGTATATACTTGAGGTTCTTGTTTATAACAACTAATTACTTTGATTTGGATATATTATTTATATGTATTGTGCTTATAATCGCCAATAGAAGCCACTTGTACTTGAGTCTTACTATTAACATAGATGATTGACCATTCTAAATCCATTTTGTACCTTGTAGCATTAGAGATTTTCATCTGGTTCATTATTTTGATCATTCTTGACCTGGTCAACTCTGTTTGACCAATTCAACAACAGGGTCTGGGATGAGTTTTGGCCTATGGTTGTGGATGATGATTATTTGTGGTCTATCAATGTCCATTAGACATATTCATGCTTCAGATGATAGTTTATCATGGTGGCTTGTGTTATTATTATGATTATAAGCATTTACAGGCCTGTTTATTATTATTATTATTTTGGCATGGATGGGCCTTTGATGTATATTTTTGATGGACATATGGTGTATGAGTACTCATTCCTAGTAGATTTAGACATTCTGAGTCCATTGGTACACTCAGTTCTCAGTGTTAGGCAGCCTCATTGGATTTATAGGTCAGTTTATCAGTTTGCAGCAGTTTGGTCTCAATAAATTAAAATAAAATGCTTTTCAGTGGACAGTTGGTTCTCTTAGGGTGCCACAAGGGCTCAATGTGTAGCCAGTCGATATTACCATATTGCTATGGTGTCAGTTCCATTTTTGCAGTCAGTTGATGCCTAGGTTCGGTCAATAGTAAGATGTGAGCATTTTTATTTTTCCAAGGCAACATTTTGACATATAAAAATGATGAAAATGGCTAATAAGGAAATCGATTTCGGTAATTGAGGCAAGGAAATGGCATGGGATTGATCCGGGGTGTATTGTTGGTGTCATCTCCATATTTTAGCATCAGTTTTTCTCTCCATGCGGTCTAGACGTCCCAACACTTATTGTTTTGGGCAATTTTGGTGTATTTTGAGGGGCCACGATTTGGTCACTTGGGCACTTTATGTTATTACCTTGACATGTTATTATGATATTGTGCCATGGGGCCATGCTAGAGGACTTCTATCACCTCCTAGCCCCCACCATATGCTATGCTATATTTTACACCTTTGTCATGTGATGTACCCCTCCCTTGGGTGTCTTAGTGGGTGACCCCCCTCTATGTTTGAGTTGATCCATGTATTTTCTATTTGGCTATTCTTAGCCGTTGATTAGAGTGATCCTATCTTATGATCTTGACCCTTGATCTTTTTATCGAGAGATCTATATATTAAGATTCCCTCTCATTGTAATTGGGGACTTTTGGCTCTTCAGCTCTTGAATTAATAAAATATTTTTGCCAAAAACTCTTGGAAGCTTTGTCGAATGTCTTGTATGGAGATTGGAAAGTCTTTATCTTTCTAACATTCTTGCGGATCTATGTTTTACTAACCATTTTGTAGGTGCTCGTACCATTGGTGAAGATGATGATTTGATGGGGGCGCTATTGTGACTGAGCTCCATACCTCTTCCTCAAATCATTTTGGGTTCAGGGAGTATCTTTATTGTATCTTGTGATCATCTTGATGCTTTTTGATTCCTCCTTCATTGATTTTCTCTCTCTTTTTGCAAATCGATTCTTACTTTGGTAGATCTCTTTTGCAGGGGGAGGGCGTGTTGGTCTCTTGGAGGGCAAATCAATTTCACTTGGCATTGCATGTAAAATGCTTGTAATTGATCGAAAAAGGAAGATCATCACCTGACAAGGTTATTAGCAAGTATTTCTAGGTACGTTTGCATATATTTTATTTTTCCTGGGGCTTAATCTAATTGTCCCCACAAAACCCTTTTCTTTTAAACCCTAGTTTTCTAGATCTAATAGATAGGGCACTAATTTGACTATGTACATAAAAACCCAGTTAGGAACAAATAGAAAAACCCTAGAAATAAACTTTCAACTCAATTTGACTCCATTTACCCTTGGATCTAGCACTGGTCATCTCTAGGTGGGACGCCCCCCTTGGGCTTTTGGTCAATTCTTTAGATCTATCAGTTGGGTATGCTTAAACCCACTTCAAATCCATATATCTACTCTTCAAGCATCTAGATCTAGTCATTAGACATCCTTATCTACTCTTTTGGGTCCACATTGTCCTAAATGGCATAAACCCTAGGTGGATCTAACTAGGGTATTCCTCATTCGGACTAGATCTATCTAGATCTACTTTTCTAAACTCCTTGTGGTACATTTCACTTCAAGTTGGGTAGTTTTCTATTCCCTTAAGCCTCCCCAACTTGGATTTAACCTCACCTACCACATTCATTTTTCTAGATTTAGATCAATTTACTCATTGTTCACCTTACACATCCATTGTTTATCCTTTAGGGTCTCCCCCCTTGGTCATTCTCCAGTTTGATATAAAGTGACAAGAGCTCGTCTGGTGTGACAACTACCCCTTTCCGTAGTGGACGAGGCCCTTGCAGTGTCATTTGGTTCGCTACCTTGCCTCTACTGTTTCGAATAGGATACATTTAGTGGGTAGCTACACTTTGAGTGATAACAAGAACTTGTGTTGTAATCCTTTTTGCTTAAGTGGTGAGTTTTTGAAACAATATAATTTGTACTTATTTGTTTTCCATATCGCCTTTTGGATTCCGGTTATGAGCAATTGTGGATCTTCTTTACTTCCAATTTTTGTACTAGTTGGGGATTGTTTAGTCACATCATTCAGAGCTTGAACTTGAGCTACTGGTTTAGAATTGACAAGTGGCTCAAAGATAGGATATACTTTGGTTGTATCTTCTACAATATTTTTCTTAGTCACACCATTGTGAGGTTGTTCAGTTTCTGATCCATTTTGATTAACTGATCCTTGTGGAACTTCCCTCTGTTGCTTGTCATTATCATGTACCTTAGTTTTTGATCCCTTTTGACTAATTGATCCTTGTGAAACTTCCCTCTGCTACTTGTCGTTATTGTGTACCTCCTCAAGAACAAGGGGTAGCTCCTTCACAACTGTTGTGGATGAGGCCATCGGTTTACTCAAAGTACTTTGTTGTTTAGGAGGATTACTAGATCTATAATTTTCTTGATGGATCAGGTCTAGTCACTGAGAGGGGTGGGGGGTGAATCAGTGACAGTAATTTAAACACAATTTCTTTTATTTTGGCAAATGTAAAAACAAATTTCGACACAATGTTTTAACGTGGAACCCAATAAGTAAACCACCAACACGTTTCTATTATCTGTAAAACTTTGTTTTTACAATATACAATAGTTATTTGCAAGCACCCACTTGCTGGAGACCACAACCCCATGTTTCTCAATCACTACTGAAGGATGCACCGACACCCTAGTTTCTGCCTGCACCTACAGACAAGGATACACCAATACCCCGATTCTCCAGCTACTACTGGAAGGAGGCTAAGACCTCCTTGCAGGAATGTAGCATGCCCTAGCACCATCCTGCCACCCTAATTTGATATTTATTAAGCTTCCAGATCTTCTTAAAAACACTATAACTTGTTACTTTTCTTTGTTTTCTATCTTATGCTTCGGCTGCATAGATCTGGATGACAGAGACACTTTACTTACCATTTGATCTTCTGTTTATATATCCTTCAATCATCTCTTCAAACCATACTCACGCCCTTTCAACCTTGTGACTCTTCAGATCTTTGTTCAAACCATCACACCTTTTCAGATCGAACTCATGTTCTTTCATCCTAGCACCTCTTCAGATCTCGGATTTTGATATTAATTTTGTTTCTTACTGTTTTAATATTTAGTTTATTTAACTGTTAAATTAATTTGATTAATTTAACCTTCCTTGGTCATCTATGGGCTTCTTCATCTGTGTGCTAGCCTTCATGTGTTGCCAGTGAGCTTCTCCATCTACTCATACCGGGGGCTTCCTCAACTTCATCTTTGATCGTGGGCTTATCCTCTTATTTAACACTTGTGGACTTTACTCCAAACTTTCACAGGCTTCTTGAGCCGTTGATTTTAGATCGGGCTTTTTCTTGACTGTAGATCTCAAAATATCTTTCCACACTACTAGCTTTCCGCAGTCGTCTTTCCGCACTCATCCTGAGTCATTGATCTTTGTCTCAGGCTGTTTCTTGATTGTAGATCTGAGATGGGATGGTATGCGAATTGCCGAACCATGACATTTCTCAAAATGTCTTTCCGCACTTAGCTTTCTGCCTCCCTCTTTCCGGACTTGCCTTTCCGCAAGCTCCTTCCCGCACTGGCCTTTCTGCATGCGGATTTCGAAAGTCGGGAAACACAACTTTTCCAAGACTTCGTCTTTTTGCTTTCCGCCTTTCCGCTTTCCGCACTGGCCTTTCTGCATGCACCTTTCCGCACTGCAGAAGGAGGAAATCAGAAAACACAACTTTCCAGTTTTCTGGGCTTTTTCCTTTCCGCCTTTTCGCTCCTGCAATAGTCCTTTCGCCGTTGTCTTTCCACACTTGCCTTTCCGCACTGGTCTTTTCCGCAGGGCGGAATGCGGAAGTTGGAAAACAATCTTTCCAATTTTTTGAGCTTTTTCCTTTCCGCCTTTCTACTTTTGCAATTGTCCTTCTGCCGTTTGCTCTTCGCACTGGTCTTTCGCCGGGCGAAATGCGGAGGTCGAAAACTCAACTTTTCCATGGCTTCGACCTATTGATTTCTGTGGTTCTGCACCCGCACTTCCGTTCCCACGACGGCTTTCCCGCAACGCTTTTTCGAACTGTCGATCTGCTTGCGGAACTATTCTCAGCTGTCCGATCTCGATTCTTTGCGGAATTTTTCTCCTGTCCACTTTCCTTGCGAATCTCTTCTCGACCTTTAGATCTTCTGCGGATCTAATCTCGACCGTCGATCTATACTCTTTTGCGGGACTTCACCTTTTCCGCCTATCCTTTGCGGAATTGATCCTTAACCATTGGATCTCGCAGCGGAAGGCTTTCTGACCGTTCATTTCTGAACTATGGTGGAACTTCACTCCTGTCCGCTTTTCAATTTTTGCAATGGCTTTCCCGCAACGCTTTTTCCAAACTATTGATCTGCTACGGGATAGATCCTGACCATTGATCTGTTTACTCGTCGATCATTTGTTTTAACACTTAGCCATTTTTAATATGTAAAGTAATGTTTTTCTCTTGTTTTGGGAGATTGATAACTCGCACATGTGAAGACCCGAAAGTAAACTGACTGCATGGTTGGATAGCCAGTTCATCAAGGAACCACACCATTCAATCTGATGAATTTTATCATCAACAGAACCCCTCCTTGCGGGCATCTTCCAATGGTCTCTCAAACTTGTCAAATTTCTATCTTTAATACTTAAAACACATTTTCTTTATTTTGGTAGATCCATATTTTCTTCCTCAGAGATTCTTTTGACCAACTGGGACCATGGTTGGGTAGACAAACCACTAGGCTACACCCTGGACATATGCTGCGTGCATTTATCTCAATCTATGATTTGTGGCGGGCATCCTTTTGGGACTACTTAGTCACTTTTACTTGCTCTGGCACAAACCTCTATTTTGGCAGACCTAGAACTTTCTCACCAGAAGTGATGGAATCAAATTGAAATCATGACTAGGTAGCCAAACTAACAAGCTATAGGATGGTACCATGGTGCGAGCATTATTCTCAAATCATGAATTATGGTGGGCATTCTCTTAAGGCCGCTGGGACCAATTTTAACTAATTATTTGATACTAGGTCAAACTTGCCATATTTCTCGACTTTCACCATTTTTCCATATTTCCTCAGAGTGAATTATCATAATGCAAGAATGACTTCAACTTCATGCCACCTCATCATCTATGCCATGCCATGCCTTCTCATCATATCTTTTGTTTATCCTTTGTCATTCATGAACTACTTTTGACATCAATGACAACTATAATCCATATTGCCAACATTTCCAACCTCTTTATGATAAAGTCTATTTTGTCGTTCATCCTTGCCTCCAATTTATCCAATTGGTTTTTTGATTCAGTCATCAATGTTCTAGTATGTGGAGATATATAATTTGAGGCCATTTCAAATTTTATGAGAAATAAAAATATATATTATAAATTATAATAATAGTTATTAAATAATAATGTTACTATATTTTATATATTTTTATTATAATGTCTCACATTTGGAAAAAACCGCATGTGGTTTTACAAGCCATGTGTGGTTTTAATTCTTCTTTTTTGTCCTTTTACGTTCAAATGCTTTCTTTCTTGTTTTTCTTTTTAACTTATTTTCTTTGTCCCTTTTTTTTCACAAGTCTTTCTTACTTTTTTTCTTTGTTTAAGCAAACCAAGTGTGGTTTTCTTTTTAAAACCATGTGTCGGCTCTGATACCACTGTAACACCGAATCCAAGTGTTATGGGAAAATCCGTATCCGGATGTTAAAGAAGAGAATCCATCTTTAGTAATAAATATATAAACGAATGTTGAATAAAATAGATGCTAGATTACATTACAATATCTTGGCTTCTATTTTAGCAATTGCACCTTTTCAATGTAAAGGTCACCACTCTTTGACTAATTAATTAATATCTATTCATTGTATGTTATTTATTATTATTATTATTTGTATTTATATTATTTTTTTATGTTTATAACAGTCTCCTTGCAGGAATTACTGGAGTCCCTGGTAGTGTGCTCTACTCGATTGTCTGATTCCGAGGACCCGTGTTTGTCTTGTTCATGATCGACAATGCTGATCAAGTCTTCTACACCATAGATCTGAGTGTCCTTCTTCTTCATTTATCATAAGTACATAACTGCATCTCTTTTTATCCAATGCTGAGATGGATAAGAGGTTCTTCTTTTGGATCAAAGTGCATATTCCTCATCACTTGACGAATCTTCTCTTGTCCTTTTCCATCTGGTTCATCTTCTTCAACAATGTGATCATGACGCCTTTTCTTGTTTGTTCTGGTGGATCCTTGTTTTTGGGGCAATCTCTTGCAAAGTGGCCTTTCTCATCACATGTATAACATTTGAGACTAGAGAAGTCAGGTTTAGATCTATGATTCTTTTGGAATCTTTTAGGCCTTCTGTGAGGTTGATCCTCCCTCTTGCTTCTATCCTTCTTATTATGAGCAACTAGGGCTTGGTCATCATCAACTCCCATCTTCTCTTCTCTTGACACCAATTGAACTTCTTCTTGAGTGCATTCCTCATGTTATCACCAACCTTGTAGTTGCCTATGTGAGATGGATCCAGGATGGACGGTAGAGGGACAAGCAACTAAGGAGGTGGAACCAAGATTGCCTCGACTCCCAAATGGATGGTTGTCACGCCAATCGAGGCAATCTTCACTTGATGTTGTCTTAGCCCAAGACAACAATTGGGGAGACCCAGATCTACTCCCGACAGGAGAGATCAGACCTAAACACCAGATCAGATCAAAGGGACTTGAGGTACGTAAGGTGTAAGGTGATGGAAACCCTAGATTTATGGATGATGTCACTAGGTGAACCAAGGCTTTGGACCAGGGTTTAGGAGATATTAGATTTGATCCAAGTTGGGACACAGGTGACCTATGAGGTAAATCTAGATCTAGGGTTAAGGTACCAGCAAAAGGTGAAGATATCCACTGCCTTGGGAAACATGACCAATGCCGAGAAGGTAAGAACAGGTTTGGGGCTACCTAGTACCGAGGGATAGACTCGAAAGAAAGTATGGCAATGTCAAAGCACCCAAGCCACAAGGAAGGAGTCAAAACGCAAGAGAAAGAAGCAACAAGTGGGGTAGCGCTAGGGTTTGAAGATCAGTGCCTTGGGATCTGGGTCAATGGAGTCACTTTTAGCCCAACGCTGAAGAAGACCCACCTGGTGTTGGACCCGATCTACAAACATAAAAGTAGTTTTGTTGGAAAGGATCAGATCATGAGAAAACGAGGCAACATGGAAGGTAGCGCTAGGGTTTGAAGACCAGTGCTTTTCAGATCTAGGGCAATGGAGTCACTTTTAGCTCAGCGTTGAGGAAGACCCACTTAGGGTTGGACCTAATCTACAAAACCCAGATATGGTTTGCCCCGAGATCAAGCGGTTTGATCTATAATATTTTTTGGTTTTTTATATTTAGGGTTTTAAGATAAAAATGGAGATGCAGATGCCAATGGATTGAGATCTGGAAGAGAAGCACTAACCTGTAGATCTTACCTGGAAAACCTTGTAGATGCCTTGATAATGATGATCATTGCTATCCCGATCAATTTGAGAAGATTTGAGTGAGTTCTATGCCCAACGTTTTGCCCCAAGAAGCCACTGTGCCCTCTCTCCTGCACAACAAATGTCAACCATATCAGATTCGTTGCGTCATGAGAAAAAAACAAATGCTACAGAAAAATAGCAAGTTGAAATCATAGATCGCATTGATGCTAATAAAAAACCTCTGATACAAAACGCATCCAAGCCAAGCGAGTTGAGGAAACCCTGCAAAAACGCCCAAGTTGAAGTCGCCCTCTTGTAGATAAGACAATGTTTCCTGAAAGAATATATAGATCTCACATCAAATACCCAAATGCTAGGAAGCAAAAGATTTTCCAATCACCATCTAAGAACACTAGATGCAAAGGAGATCCATAAATATTTCCACAAGAAATGTTTTTCTTTTATCCAGATCCAAGAGCCAAATATCCCTTACAAATGAGAGGCTCTATCCTTTAAATAGGAATGAGAGAACTAAAATCATAACCACTTTTCAAATGGGTGGCTAAGATTAAAAGATTACGATGTTCTAATCAACGGTTGAGATGATCTCAACATAGAGTATATGGATCAATACAATAATATAATATAAAATTGGACCAAATCACCCTAGAAGAGGGGATCCCACTCAAATAAAAATAAATGAAACTCATGGTGGGTCTAGGGAGTGTTAACTAACTCCCCTAGGATTTCCCCATGGCACAATAAAAATAATATAATGTTTTAACTGCAAAATAGTGTCTCTTTGAGGAAATTGTGAGCCTCCAAAAGCTCCAGAAAATAATAAAATATGCCCAAAAGTTGGATGTGGGCCCATCCAAGTGCTGCAACTGCTGGAGAAGAAGTGGAAGACATCACACTCATCATCAAAACTCATCCCATGCCATTTCCTTGCCTCAGTAGCCCAAATCGAATTCTTCAGTAACTATTTTAATTATTTTTTATTTGCCTCGGGAAACGTGACATGCCAAAAACTGCCTCCTAGGGTGCTTGCATTATCCAACTGAGCCCACCAGGCTCTCTAGGAGGGGGGTAATATGGTAGAAACAAGTGGCTGGACCACCCCCTCCTCATACAACGCCCTAGGAGATCCAAGAAAATCATCTCATTGCTTAGACATGCCATCCAGTATGGCAAAACTGCACCAGATAGGTACACTGAGCCAAATCATCCCTGCAACTGCTCGGAACTGAAAACAAGTTGTCTCATTGGACTCAGGGAGTCCAAATCCATCAAAGGTGCATACTCATACTCAGGGTCTCTGCATGATCGTCTACAATATCCAATATACCTAGATAGACAAAATAATAATCTGTAAATGACCATATAACCAATAATATAACCCAGGCTAACATCCATCTGCTGTAAGTGTTCAAAGGTTAAGACATGCTTTACAAATCATTCAAATAACACTTATAACAAGTAGCAATCATTTCACTGGCGATCTATCAACCAAATATATAGGGTTTACATTTATTAACTATAACTTAGTCCAGACTTTCAAGACCATACTCACTTCATAGTTGTAATCAATTTGCTAGTGAAGGGTGAAGGCTAAAATTCATAAGGCTAGAGAAAAGGGTGAACACCAACTTGACACTGTGACACTTTGGATATGGAAAGGGGATACTCACTCTAGCATATGACGGACAAGCAATAACACAGGGGATGGCAATGTCTCACAAATGGGTAAGTTACTTTCAGAAATTCTTATTCACCTTGACTAATGTTCACAATTCAAATCAATACAAGTCAGGCCAACAATCCATAAATATAACTTTAGGAACCATTGCTTTTTAGGCGTTTGATTTTCCATAGCCTTGGTCCATGTATTTATTACACAGATTTTTTATTATTTTAGGCTTTATGCATTCATGTATGTTGGAAAACACTTATTTTCATGAATGATTTAAGGTGTTCATTTCATTGTACTTCAAATCCAATTTCATTAGACTTGCCTTGCATTCATGTATGTTTAAAAACACTACTTTTCATGAATGGGCTTTTTTCATAAGATATTCATTTCCAAATACATTGTATTGATGGCAGCGCTACTTGTTTCAGGTTTAGCCAACACAACCTAGGTAACTCAGAGCCGAAACACAAATAAACATGGAAGCTTATCCAATCATAGAGGCTCTAGTGGGGAAAGGTCCTCCATGCCACAAGTCAAAATAGTAGGTCGGGTAAGAAACATCACTGGAAGGTAATGAATGGGTGGAAACAATGAATAATGAAACAAACACTAGCAAGCCAAAGTACAGTGAGAATGTCTACCTCTATTCTCCCTAAGGAGGGTAAAACCAATGAATATAGATCAAGAACTTCCAGGTCTGAGTAGGGACATCAATACATAATATCAATACATCCAAGTCCATATATTTATATGACCGCTAGCTCATGACACTAAATGCTAATACATGTCACAAGAATGAGTATAAGAGCATTGATAACCATAACACAAGATAATACAAGTTGAGTCATAAACATATCAATAATCCATCTGAACCAACATCTATCCAATGATAAAGCATTGATACAACTTGGGGCACTAATAACTGTTGCAAATGGCTGCAATGACTACATCAGTCCTCAAATCTGAGTGTCCTGAGATTCAGTCATGGCATGGGATAGTACTATGGTCCATCAATCAAATCATGATCCATCATAGATGCTCATCTCAACATCTCATATGTAGGGGAATTGGCTGAACAGTGTATTGAAATCTGAAAAATAGAATATGGTAGCCTGGCTACTATATAGGTGATAACACCTACCATAATTTGTTGAACTTGATTAGCTTCTTCCCGACGCATATCCCTTGAATGAATGAGTCCCATGATCTTGGGAGACCATTCAAGGTAGTCATCACGATCTCTCCTTCTTCAACATTTTCTTCAATGGCCTCTAGTTGCTCCTTGATTTGAGAAACCCTTGTGAAGTAAGACTGGATGGTTTTTGAGTGTTGGATTTTCACATTCTTGAGTCGATTTCTCAAGGTCATCTTTTGGTTGATGTTCTTCCCTTCAAATAGTTTGATCAACACATCAAACATATGCTTGGGGGTCCTTAATGATGAGACATTAGGAATGAAATGATCTTTGATTGAGTCTGCAATGATTCTCTTGGCTCTTATCATGTTCTTCTTGTGAGTAGCCTTGGCCTCTTCTCCCTTTGGTCCTGGGACCTCCGCAGTGACATACTTGTCAAAGTCAGTCTCTTCTAGGATAAGAGAAATTCTGTGCTTCCATGCTTGGAAGTTGTCAGCTCCATCAAGCTTATCCTCAAGCTTGGTGCGATTCATCATTTTGATATGAGAACCTCAAATGGAAGTAACAAAGAAATAGATCTTACCAATTTGAGATGCCCAAACAATTCCTTGACCTGGCTGACCTAGGGTTCAATAAAGAAACCCTAATTTTTCAAACTTGGAAATTTGAAATTCTGTCTGGATAGGAAGATGCGCCTCCTTGGGACGAGTTGCCTATGAGGTCCTTTTTCAAATTCTGTGGAGAGAAGCTCCAAAACCTTGATGCCCTAGTTCCTACCTGTAGTGTCCCGCAGTAAAAAATTGAAACTTCTTCAAACTTGAATCTTTCTCCACCAAAAGATGTGCCTCCTTGAGGCTAGTTAGCCTAGCCCCCTTTTGTGGAAAGTTTGTGGAGAAAAGTGCTAGAACTTGGAAGCCCTAGTTTCCGCAGTTGTACAATGCCTTCTTTCAGGGTGGCTTTGATACCATGTTAGAGTTTGCACTCTAATTCAAATATGTTAGATCTTTAATCTAATGCACTAGGATCACTGAAAGATAGATAAGCACAACACAAAAGAGAGAAATAAATTTTTCCTGGGAAAGCCACAAGGGAGAAAACCCAACAACTTCTTCTGTATAGATTCGTCACTTAGTACAATGTCAGACAAAGATAGAAAACCTAAAGATAAGATGACTTTTGCAACTTATTCTTTCCCAGCGAACTTGTCTTTCACTCTCTTGGAGCGAACTTGCTTGTGATTGCTGTGTCCAAATGAGGGAGGATGCCTCCCTATTTATATTTTTAAGTGTGTGACCTAAGACACCAACAGGGATGACTTCTTAGCCTCACTAGGCCGACTTCTCCTAGGAAGACTAAAAAATACATTTTATAATATTTCTCTTGTGGACTATTGCCCTGACTTGCAACAGAGGTTTTGCCTTGACTCTTACATCACCAATTACATTAATGACATCTCCGATCGGAAGGAAAACATCTCTGAAAGGAGGAATAACAAAGGTACATAATAATAATAATAATAATACAAAGAATATCTTCCGAAGTTACATTTACAACAACTTGCATGGCTTGAGCAGATCTCTTTTCAACAAAGTTGTGTCCATAGATTAATACTCAAAGCGATTTAGAGAGCCATGGGTCAAAATAGGATGTACCATCATGTTAAATGGAAGGAACCATGCTCTTGAAATTAGTTGATGCATCTGATAAGCTGAAAGATGCAAACTTGTTATTTCATTTGTTGGATGAGATTGTTGTGGAGGTGGGGGTGGCCAATGTTGTTCAGATCATCACAAACAATGCCTTTAACTATGTTCTTGCTGGTAAGATGTTAGAGAGCAAGTACACAACCATATTTTGGACCCCATGTCTTGCACATTGCATGGACCTCATGCCTGAGGATATAGGCAAACAAGATTGGATCAAGATTACAATAGAACATGCTAAGAGCATTACAAAATACATCTACAACCACTCATGGGTATTGAACCTAATGGGAAAAAACATTGAGGGAAGTTAACTTGTTAGGCCTGGCATCACAAGATTTGCAACTCATTTTCTCACGTTGCAATCCATTCTTTCTGAAGAAAAAAAGATGTTTTCATGTGATGAATGGAATGTGTCATAGTGGGTTCGCATACAAGATGGAAAAGACACCAAAAAGAAAGTTAATGAGACCACATTTTGGAAAAAAAGCAGCAGAGGTTGTGAAAATTGTCGAGCCCCTTGTTAAGGTGTTGTGGTTGGTGGATGGGAAAAACTGGCCATCATATATGAGACTATGGATCAAACCAAAAGGAGCATATAAGGGCAACTTACAAGGATAGAGTAGCTAATTATGGGCCTATTTGGGAGATCCTTGATAACAGATGGAACAATCAACTCCATCGTCCTATACATGTAGTTCGGTATTTCTTGAACCTAAAGTATCATTATAGAGCTCGGTGGGAAGAAGATCAAACAGGGGAGGTCAAAGATGGATTGTATGGGTGCCTAGAGCACATGGTCCCTAATGAGAGTGAGCATCTAGAGATACGTCGACACAACAATGCTTTCATTAGAGCCACAGGTACCTTTGGCAAAGACCTGCCAAAGATTGCAAAAGATGAGGACCAACCAGGTAAACAATTCTAAAGTTTTATTAAGTTTAGTAGTTTAAAACTTTAATCTTTAAATATTTGAACTTGTAAGTTTTAGCCAAATATCAATACATCCAAGTCCACGTATTTATATGACCGCCAGAAGATGACACTAATTGCTAATACATGTCACAAGAATGAGTATAAGAGCATTGATAACCATAACACAAGATAATACAAGCTGAGTCATAAACATGTCAATAATCCATCTGAACCAACATCTATCCAATGATAAAGCACTGATACAACTCTAGGCACTAATAACTGCTGTAATACCTCGGTTTTGACCCCGCTTGCATTAAAATACATGATACATATATTGTAAATAATCTTGGTGCGGAGCTAAAGGCCAAGGCCCCACCATAGATTTGGTTATGTTATGTTTCTGTTTAGGAATGGTCACCGATGGTATGTCGGGACATGCGGCATATATTTAAATTGTGACGGCATGTAAATGTGCATTTTAATTTAAAAAAAAACCCAGCCAGCTATGTTCGCAGCAACTAAATTGAGAAGGGGCATGATTCCAAAGGATAAGGACAGGGAATGTTGAACATTGAGTCATGGGAGAGGAACCATGTGTCATCACCACCCTTAGTTGTTTCGTTGTTAGTTGGAACAGCGAATTGGCTGGCAGGGAGGCCACGCCCACGCCCACTCACGCTCTCTCCTGCTCACACTCTCTCCACTACGCTCTATTGGTTTGTCCACTCACCAGATCGTGAGTCTATTCGTCTCCTCTCACGCGAGCTGAGATAAAAGAATCCACATTCCATTGTTGGGGGTTCGCCTTCTCTCTCAGGATTGTTAGTTTGTGGGTTTTATTTCCTGTTCACGCAGAAGATAGTTCTTTTTGCCTCACGGATTTGATGACTGCGGATTGATTCTTTACTTGGGATTCACGCAGAGTTTGTGCTTTTTCCATCATTATCAGACATCGTATTGTCCTGTTAGTTCCATCGTTGAATTGTAGCTGGATGTTCTGGATAGTTCTGTGGGCTACGTTTTTTTTGTCTCTCACGCATAGTTGGAAGTCGGGAGCTGATTCATTCCCGATCTGTATAAGTTTTCCTAGCGACTGCAACGCGATTTGTGTGCTGTGGGCTCAGGGTTGATCGTGGGCTATCATTTGCCATGATTTGTTTGATTGTGTTTTCCATGTAAACGCTTGAATAGCTGTTTGGCTGCTTGCATGCAGTGGATTTGTCCCCGGACTATTTGGGGTTGGTGAATGAGGGCCTGAGGTGCTTGATAAACCTGGTGGGTTGAGAACCACATAGACAGAGCCACTGAGCTGGATTTCTTCTCCACAGCCCCTGAAGAGCACTGGAGGGAAGATCAGGGTCTGAGGGGCTGTGTTGCAGAGAAGGGACTGACTTCCTTGTGTTGGGTGTGTGTGTGGGTGTTCTAGAATCCAGGCTGGTTCTGGTGTTGGTGTCTGCAGCTCTTCAGTGAGCTCACCAGCTTAGCATTAGCCTTTCCCAGCTCCTGGATGGTCTGATAAACCCAACTCTGTTGGCTTGGCTGATCTGCTGTTCTCCTGATAAACCCAACCATGTTGGCTTGGCTGAATTGTGTACCCTTGTGGTGTGGTTACCTTGGCTATGTGTAAGCCTGTTAGTTCCTTATTTCCTTGGAGAATCATGCCCAGCTCGAGGGTGGCAGCGTTGCTGAGAGATTAAGGAGCACGCTGGCCTATGGTTGGGTGGAATGTTGCAGCGACGTAGCTGGTTGCGGGACAAGCTCTTTATAAGATAAGTAATTTTGTCTATTTACTGTTAATGATCATGATGAACATGTTGAATGCTTGTACGAATGTATGTTGCTTCCGCTGTGTATGATAAATGTTCATGTATGTATGATTCTAGTTCAAAGCATTCTATTTCAGCATTCCATATGAATGTACATGTTCATGGGGCTAGATGCCCAGATGTTTTGGTGTGTAGTAGCGTCCTCTTCGCCGGTCGGAGGGTCGGGGACGTTACAATTGCTCTGCAAATGGCTGCAATGACTACATCAGTCCTCAAATCTGAGTGTCCTGAGACTCAGTCATGGCATGGGATAGTACTATGGTCCATCAATCAAATCATGATCCTTCATAGATGCTCATCTCAGCATCTCATATGTAGGGGAATTGGTTGAACAGTGTATTGAAATCTGAAAAATAGAATATGGTAGCCTGGCTACTATATATGTGATAACACCTCTGATAATCTGTTGAACTTGATTAGCTTCTTCCTGGTGCATATCCCTTGAATGAATGAGTCCCATGATCTTGGGAGACCATTCAAAGTAGTCATCACGATCTCTCCTTCTTCAACATTTTCTTCAATGGCCTCTAGTTGCTCCTTGATTTGAGAAACCCTTGTGAAGTAAGACTGGATGGCTTTTGAGTGTTGGATCTTCACATTCTTGAGTTGATTTCTCATGGTCATCTTTCGGTTGATGTTCTTCCTTTTGAATAGTTTGATCAACGCATCAAACATATGCTTGGGGGTCCTTAATGATGAGACATGAGGAATGGAATGATCTTTGATTGAGTCTGCAATGATCCTCTTGGCTCTCATCATGTTCTTCTTGTGAGTAGCCTTGGCCTCTTCTCCCTCTGGTCCTGGGACCTCCGCAGTGACATACTTGTCAAAGTCAGTCTCTTCTAGGATAAGAGAAATTTTGTGCTTCCATGCTTGGAAGTTGTCAGCTCCATCAAACCTATCCTCAAGCTTGGTGTGATTCATCATTTTGATATGAGAACCTCAAATGGAAGTAACAAAGAAATAGATCTTACCAATTTGCGATGCCCAAATAGTTCCTTGACCTGGCTGACCTAGGGTGCAATAAAGAAACCCTAATTTTTCAAACTTGGAATTTTGAAATTCTATCTAGATAGGAAGACACGCCTCCTTGAGGCGAGTTGCCTATGAGGTCCTTTTTCAAATTCTGTGGAGAGAAGCTCCAAAACCTTGATGCCCTAGTTCCTACCTGTAGTGTCCCGCAGTAAA
Organism: Pseudotsuga menziesii; assembly: GCA_001517045.1. Classification (NCBI taxonomy): domain Eukaryota; kingdom Viridiplantae; phylum Streptophyta; class Pinopsida; order Pinales; family Pinaceae; genus Pseudotsuga; species Pseudotsuga menziesii. Next base: position 48,462 of record LPNX010347407.1, read on the forward strand.
AAATTGAAACTTCTTCAAACTGGAATCTTTCTCCACGAAAAGATGTGCCTCCTTGAGGCGAGTTAGCCTAGCCCCGTTTTGTGGAAAGTTTGTGGAGAAAAGTGCTAGAACTTGGAAGCCCTAGTTTTTGCAGTTGTACAGTGCCTTCTTTTAGGGTGGCCCTGATACCATGTTAGAGTTTGCACTCTAATTCAAATATGTTAGATCTTTAATCTAATGCACTAGGATCATTGAAAGATAGACAAGCACAACACAAAAGAGAGAAATAAATTTTCCCTGGGAAGCCACAAGGGAGAAAACCCAACAACTTCTTCTGTATAGATTCGTCACTTAGTACAATGCTAGACAAAGATAGAGAACCTAAAGATAAGATGACTTTTGCAACAACTTCTTTCCCGACGAACTTGTCTTTCTCTCTCTTGGAGCGAACTTGCTTGTGATTGCTGTGTCCAAATGAGGGAGGATGCCTCCCTATTTATATTTTTAAGTGTGTGACCTAAGACACCAACAGGGATGACTTCTTAGCCTCACTAGGCCGACTTCTCCTAGGAAGACTTAAAAATACAGTTTATAATATTTCTCTTGTGGACTATTGCCCTGAACTGCAACAGAGGTTTTGCCTTGACTCTTACATGGCCAATTACGTTAATGACATCTCCGATCGAAAGGAAAACATCCCTGAAAGGAGGAATAACAAAGGTACATAATAATAATAATAATAATAATAATACAAAGAATATCTTCCGAAGTTACATTTACAACAACATGCATGGCTTGAGCATATCTCTTTTCAACAATGTTGTGTCCATAGATTAATACTTAAAGCGATTTAGAGAGCCACGGGTCAAAACAGGATGTACCATCATGTTAAATGGATGGACCGATGGAAGGAACCATGTTCCTGAAATTTAGTTGATGTATCTGATAAACTGAAAGATGCAAACTTGTTATTTCATTTGTTGGATGAGATTGTTGTGGAGGTGGGGGTGGCCAATGTTGTTCAGATCATCACAAATAATGCCTCTAACTATGTTCTTGCTGGTAAGATGTTAGAGAGCAAGTACACAACCATATTTTGGACCCCATGTCCTGCACACTGCATAGACCTCATGCCTGAGGATATAGGCAAACAAGATTGGATCAAGATTACAATAGAACATGCTAAGAGCATTACAAAATACATCTACAACCACTCATCGGTGTTGAACCTAATGGGAAAAAACATTGAGGGAAGGTAACTTGTTATGTCTGGCATCACAAGATTTGCAACTCATTTTCTCACATTGCAATCCATTCTTTCCGAAGAAAAAAAGATGTTTTCATGTGATGAATGGAATGTGTCATAGTGGGTTTGCATACAAGATGGAAAAGACACCAAAAAGAAAGTTAATGAGACCACATTTTGGAAAAAAGCAGTAGAGGTTGTGAAAATTGTTGAGCCCCTTGTTAAGGTGGATGGGAAAACCTGGCCATCATATATGAGACTATGGATCAAACCAAAAGGAGCATATAAGGGCAACTTACAAGGATAGAGTAGCTAATTATGGTCCTATTTGGGAGATCCTTGATAACAGATGGAACAATCAACTCCATCGCCCTATACATGCAGTTGTGTATTTCCTGAACCCAAAGCATCATTATAGAGCTCAGTTGAAACAAGATCAAGTAGGGGAGGTCAAAGATGGATTGTATGGGTGCCTAGAGCACATGGTCCCTAATGAGAGTGAGCATCTAGAGTTACATCGACACAACAATGCTTTCATTAGAGCCACAGGTACCTTTGGCAAAGACCTGACAAAGATTGCAAAAGATGAGGACCAACCAGGAGCTCATGGTCCCTAATGAGAGTGAGCATCTAGAGTTACGTCGACACAACAATGCTTTCATTAGAGCCACAGGTAGCTTTGGCAAAGACCTGACAAAGATTGCAAAAGATGAGGACCAACCAGGTAAACTATTCTAAAGTTTTATTAAGTTTAGCAGTTTAAAACTTTAATCTTTAAATATTTGAACTTTTAAGTTTTAGCCAAATTCATAATCCCTTTTCTTGAATTCACTATCTTTGCAGTACATTGGTGGGAGTCATTTGGTAGCCAATGTCCTCAATTGCAAAAGTTTGCAATTCGATTCTTGAGTTAGAGTTGCAGTGCATTTGGGTGTGAGTGCAATTGGTTGGTCTTTGATTGGATTCACATGAAGAAGAGAAACTGTTTGGCACAAAAATGGTTAAATTATTTCGTCTGCGTGCAGTATAGCCTTTGAATAAGGCGCATCTGATTATTGAACAACAAGCCTAATACAGATACCATTGTGTTGGATGATATTGATCCAACCTCAGAATGGGTAGAGTCTCATTCGACAGTAGTAGAGGAGTCTCATTATGATTTTGATGCAAAGGACTTGGGGTGGGTTGATTTGGATGCAGATCCAACAGTAGTAGGTGGTGCAGCCATAGATCTCCAGCCAATCACTAGCCATTGATGACATAGTTGTGCTTCTACTACTGCTCTTGTAGATGTTCTAGAGCAGTCCAATGAGGGTGAGGAGTTTGAGGACTCTGAGGAGTCTGAGACAGATGTTGATGTTGAGCATGGCATTTCCAGCAGTGGTGATGAGTTTGATGATCACTTGATCTTTGATGATTGATCATGTTGATCTTGTAGCCTTGTAGGCATAGCATGTTGTTTTTGGGACTCTATAGGCCATTTAGAGCCTCGTTTATTGTGTATTTTGATCAGATATGTAGACACTGAGAGGGGGGGTGAATCAGTGTGAAGCCAATTTTAAACTTTTCACAGTTAGCTACCTGTTTATCATTCCATTATTTTACCATAATCATTTCATAACAACATCATTCACATAGCATTTAACTTATCAATAACCATAACACAAAAGAACACCACACCATATAAATTTGTAATCTTTTTATATCATTTTGGTCCGGCTACAACCGTTAGGCAAAATCAGCACCTACTGATACATAGAGCACCTACTCTGGATCCAGGACCCTGCCTGGTTTTCTTAGACCCTGCTAAGAAGGGTTTGAGGTATCCTAACCTCAAAAGCAAGTCAAGCTTGCTTTTACATTAAGGCTTACTGTCACATCAACTCATCAATCTGCAGTCACATCAACTCTGCTGTAACACTGCTCATCATTCATCTACTGCTGCTCATCCTTCAAAGTTAAGACTGTAAAACATAGATGCCATTAACATACCTCAATCAAGTGTTCATGTTTTCAAGATACCAAAATCATCACCAAGGACTGGAACATCATCAAGGACTGGAACATCATCATAGTCAACAACATCAACACCAGTATGTCATCAATCCATCATCAACCTGTGCTGATTGTGTGTATGTTATGGAAAGGCATCATCACTTCTGTATGTACTGTGCATGTACCACTGAGTCTACACTTCTGAATCCATTTCAATAGTTTCGGCCAAATAATCAAGAGCAGGACCAGCTTCTTGTGCTGCCTCTGGCTTCGGCTTGGTCAAACCAATGAACAAACCTTTTGAAATTGTATCTGCATACTTCAGAAACTCATTTGCAGCCTCTATTTTCGCAGGATCTCTGTGAAAGGGTTTAGGTCAAGTTTCTATAGTCATGGCCCAGCCCAGCATACTCATCATCAGTCACATGTTACACAGGCAGGATCAAGGTAAACACAGTTCGGTTCACAACAGCACAGAACATCCACTCAACATTTCATAGCAACCATCCAAATATGAGACGAGGAACATGGCTTGCAAAGCTGCTCCACAAACGAGCTTAGTTCAGTTCACGTCCAGTGCATTTACAATAAGCACAAGCTTTACCCCAGTTAAGCTCCACACAGCCATCATTTTTCATATCAAATTTCAAGTTCATGCTAGCATTCAATGTTCATTTTTCCGTTGGCACTGAAACCAGAAGCAATAACCAGTCTTCGAACATGGAATGCCCGAATGATGAAAATGCTCAAAACTGATATTTAACGACGTCCCATCCACTTTTATGCCACTTTCTGCCATACTGTAATTCAAGCATGATGTTGTTCCATGGTTACGGAGACCACCATGACTAACAATAAGAGATCCACTAATCCTTTCTCCTAACACATCAAATTCATCGTCCTGATCTCAATTAATAAACTCAGTCCACAATAAAGAGGAATATCGACCCACCGATGGATTCTTAGCTGCCCACAATGGATATATTACTGTCCCAACAATTTCACGCTGCCCAGCAATAGAATATTCAGTCTCACAAAAATTCGGACTGTTTTCTTTCTTTCAAAACAGACGGTTCATTCCAAACCAAAATCTGGATCCACTTCTTCTGCTGTTGCACTTAACCTAGGGTCTCTTCTCAGCTGCTGCGAAGAACCCCACAAAAATTCCACAGAAAAATTTCCACGCTGCTGCCACGAGAAATTTCCATAAAAACGAGCTGTTAAAAAAAAACATTCGTCAGTTTGACTGTGGCTGGCTTTCCACAGAGCTCTCCCATCCAAAATTTCCATGCCAAAAAATTGAGAGCACGAGGGGGATATTTATATTGATTTTCTCCTTATTTTGAGGGCCGACCTGCTCTAAAAAATTCAGTTTCAAATATGAGCCGACTTGCCATTTTTTTATTTAAATATGAGCCGACTTCTATTTTATTTTAAATTGGAGCCGACATAAAAATATCATCATCTCTATCGAAAAATCTTTCGAATCTTCCTCAGTCTTCCAATCAATATCACACTCAGCAAATTCATTCAGGAAGTTTATAATTTGCGAGTCATCATGGAAAACTTGCCAGTGCTCAATATTGTCAGGGACAGCTGGTATAAAGATTATTTCCAACTTACTTTCTCCTTTGATAAGGTTTTCACAAGGTCGCATTGCAGATGCTGCTACGGCTAACCCATCAGCCATAGAATTAAGTTCTCGTGGGACAGCCTCAATACCAAAGGCATCAAACAGATCGGTGAGGTCCAGGACAGCATTCTTGTAATTCTTCAATCTATTATCTTGGCCCAATATACACCTTTTACTTGGTTTACAATAAGATCAGAATATCCTATGACCTTCAAGGTTTTTATACCCATCTTTCTAGCCAACTCTAAACCTAAGATCAAGGCTGAATATTCAGTCACATATTCAATCACATTTGTGGGGGCTTCATGACCAATTTGTGGGTCTTCATCAACGACTTCATGGGCTTTTCAACATCTACCAGGGCTTCAAGACCATCTCTAGGGTCTTTAGCATCATCAGCTGGGTCTCTTCAACATCTTCAGCACGGTGGTGGCATCCATGTTGGCATCAATGACAATTTCATCAACAAGATATGTATTGCACTTGGTGCTATTTTGATATATTCACCCTTACATGGTATATACATGAGTAGACTTTGCGTATTTTGTCTCTAATGGTTTGGAATTATGGTCTGGAATCTTTAAAATAAGTATAACTGAATGAGAAAGCTGACGAGGGTAAAGTTCCTTTCTGCAAGCCCAGAATTGTATATCCTCTGTTATGACTGATCCTCAAATTCAAGTCTGCTACAGGAATAATGTCGAGAAAAAAACAAACAGATCTTCAAAAATTGTGCCAAATTATCCGCATCTAGATTATTCATGATCACTTCAAGGGTTCCTCAAACTACATGGCTCACTTTCCATTAAGCACATTTCATCATGTCGAAAAGGATTAAAAATATGTGGTCTGAGTGCATCTAATGATCCAGCTATAAGATATAAAGCATGCCCAAAGGAAGTACATCATGAGGACGCTTGGCAATATTTCCACCCCTATTTCAAGCATATCAAACACCATATACCAGCAATAACCCACATAAATGAATTTGACCTGCTTTACGCAGTGTGAGAAGTGATTCATTGATGCCCAGAACTGATTTACAGCTTCTGTCATGCCACAGGAAAAACCCAGACAAATCTGAAAATTTTAATGAACACCCTATACAAATAGGGGGGTAAAACATAGTTTTGGCTTTCGTGTAGAATGCAGTGTCTGTACACTTGAATTTATAGTACCAATTCTATTATATGCAGGCTTGATTCTTTGATAGGTTAATACTATAATCCAAAGTTACATATATCGTGTCGGCGAATATATCGCCGGGGGTCTGGAATGAAACTTATCGGTAGCAACGGTGAAAATATCGGAAAGTTAATAGGTTAATACTATAATCCAAAGTTACATATATCGTGTCGGCGAATATATCGCCGGGGGTTTGGAATGAAACTTATTGGTAGCAACGGCGAAAATATCGGAAAATATCGGCAAATGTCGTTTTGCATTAAAAAATACAAAAATAAACATTTTTTTTCAATTTTTTTAACATCTAAAGCAACAACAACATCAAATAAACACATTTCCACATAAATATTAAAATACAACTAATATATAAGATGCATAAGATGTCAAATGGTGGATCATGATCACATATCGAATATAAAGTTATAAACTGAAAATATTGAAATATGTTCTTGATGGAATGATAGAAAATCACATCAAATGATCAAAATAAATGTCTCTCAAGAAATTAATCATCATGACTCACGAGGCATCTAGATTTTTTTTCCAAATTTCTTGCAATTTTTTTTAGCAGGGCGATATTTTCCAAAATCTCCCGATATATTGCCAATATATCGCGACATATTGAATATATCGCGATATATTCAAAATATTTTTTTCAAATTTCTTGCAAATTTTTTTAGCAGGGCGATATTTTCCAAAATCTCCCGATATATTCCCAATATATCGCGACATATTGAATATATCGCGATATATTCAAAATATCGAAAATATCGCGATTTTTTAGTGGCGATATATCGCCAAGGGGAATGACTCGCGATATCGCCGATATATGTAACTATGCTATAATCTAATTTACAGATCCATAATTGTTGGGTTAATTCTACCGAGTGCAAATCTGGTATATCATGTATTAAAGTTTGACATGTTATCAAAGCTGTGCATTAGAAATCTTCCAGAATCCTTGTATGGGGAATGTTGTTGCCGATGAGAGAGAGCCGTCAGAGGATTTCAGTGGGCGAGATGCCCTAGCTTCAATGACTGAAGCTGATCTGTCCTTGAGATAGGTGCTTCCCTTGTGAGGGGTTTGTGGATCATTTGTATAATTTGATTTATTGTGGAGTGGTGATTGCTTCCTATCTACCATTTCCATATTTCCAGGTATGCGTAATAATTTAAGGATGTCTTTTGTTTGTTTTCGGGATTTTGGATAGGGTTTGCGACACCATTTAGATTTCCCTCTTCTTTCCAATTATGCATGGGAGAGTTACCACTTTGTGCCCTAGGTCTAATCACCACCCTTTGAAAATGCTGAAGGCTTTGGACCCAATATGGGAATATGGTGAGCCAATTGAGTCTCGTAATCAGCAAAAGTTGGCTTGCAACTTGTCTGGGAAGGAAATGACAAGGGGAATCAACTGTTTGAAACTTTGAAATACCGCCTTGTGAAATTCTCGGTGTGAGTTGGAATTTGTAGAAAACAAACCTTGCAAATCCTCCATATTGTTAAGATTTCATATGCTTAGCTAGATATCATTAGTGTTTAATCCAATTTCACAACAATAGCATAAGCAGGATCACTGAAAGAAACACAATCACAAGATAGACACAGATTTATCCTGGGAAACCCTCAAGGGGAAGAAAACCCAACAAAACTTCCTCTATATAGATGTATAAGATAAAACCCCAAAACAAGTGCTCCTTCTCCTTGCTGGTATGACTCTCTCTCTCTCCTATGCGCTATACACAAGTAACTGTGTGTGTTAAATGAGGAACACACATCGTCTATTTATACTCTTTCTTCCACTTGACTTTTTCCCTAACAAGTTGGCCCCAACAAACTTATTGGGTCGACTTCACCTAGGAAGACACAAAATAATATTATATTATATTCAGAAGGGTTCTATTGACCCGAATTACAATGGAGGTTTTACCTCATGACTCTATGATGACCAAATACAATAGTAACATCTTGACGGAGGAATAAAACATCTTCGATAGGTTACATCAGTAAAATACAATTAGAATATTTTTCGAAGTTACAATATTTCAACACTCCCCCTTAACGAGAAGGGTGTTCTACTGACAACAACATCATCAACTATAGGAGCAAGGAGAGAGAACATCTTCAACAACATCACTGTGATACAATCTATATGTCATTGGAAGTTTTTAACAATCATTAGTAATTGGAACATCTTCAACATCTTCAGTATTGGAACATCATCTTTTACAACACCGAGTCTCCATCTTTGATCTTCTTCAGCACTGGATCACTCGATTGTTTGCAGCAACACTTTGATTTTCATCTTCTTGCCACACTTGATCACTTGATCCTTTGCAACAACACTTTGATCTTCATCTTCTTGCAACACTCGATCACTTGATCCTTTGTAACAATACTTTGATCTTCATCTTCTTGTAGCACTCGATCACTTGATCCTTTGCAGCAATACTTTGATCATCTTGATCAACATTATCATCAGCAACAACATAACCTACAGCACACATGATCCAATTACGGGGTGATAATCCCTATCAATTTTGGACGTAGGTCCAAGGACGATGCAAACCTCATCTTTTACGGAGACCAAAGTCTACAGATCACCTTTAGGACTAATGTCCAGGGATGAGACAATCCCATTGCAACATCATCAGTCTACTCCTCCTTTTGAGGAGGGTGCACATCATTGCAACTTAATGCGAGATCACCCACAACATCAAAAGACGCTGGATCGTCCGCAAATGAATGCATGACCACAACGTCCGCAAATGAATGCATGACCACAACGTCTACAAACGAATGCCAGACCACAACGTCCGCAAATGAATGCATGACCACAACGACCGCAAATGAATGCATGACCACAACGTCCGTGAATGAATGCATGACCACAACGTCCGCGAATGAATGCAGGACCACAACGTCTACAAACGAATGCCAGACCACAACGTCCACAAATGAATGCCAGACCACAACGTCTGCAAATGAATGTCAGACCACAACGACCACAAATGAATGCACGAACACAACGTCTGCAAATGAATGCCAGGCCACAACGTCCGCAAATGAATGCAGGACCACAACGTCTGCAAATGAATGCGAGGCCATAACGTCCGCAAATGAATGTCAGGCCACAACGTCCGCAAATGAATGTAGGACCACAATGTTTGCAAATGAATGTGAGGCCATAACGTCCGCAAATGATTAGAGGACACAACGTTTGCAAATGAATGCCAGACTGTAACGTCCACAAATGAATGTAGGACCACAACGTCTGCAAATGAATGCCAAACCACAACGTCTGCAAATGAATGCAGGACCACAACGTCTTCAAATGAATGCCAGACCACAACATCTTCTATAGGTACTTGATCTGCCCTCTCATCATCACTCCCTCTTTCCAGGGAGGTCCTTTCGGACTACACCAAGCTTGTCACGAAAGTATTCAAACTTTATTTGAGACAAAGGTTTGGTCAACACATCAACAACTTGCTCATCAGTACTCACATACTGGAGTTTTATAGCTCCCTTCTGTACCATATCCCTTATGTAAAAAAATACTGGATTTCTATGTGCTTTGATTTGTCATGGAACACAAGATTCTCCGTCATCTTTATACAACTCTAGTTGTCACATAGAATCACTGTGGTATCCAACTCCAAATCAAATAGACTTGACATCAACTTTCGAAGCCATATGGTTTCACAACTAGCAGAACAAGCCGCTATATATTCTGCTTCAGCCATGCTGAGAGCAACACTAGACTGTTCCCTGCTAAACCATGAGATCATGGCGGATACCAGACAATAACATCCATTGAGGTGCTCTTTTTGTCTGAGGCACTTCTTGCCCAATCTGAATTCGTATATCCATACAGTCTGTAGTCATGATCTCCATCATAGTATAGTCCAAAGTCTATCATACCTTTTAGGTACCTCATCGCATGCTTTGCAACTATCAAATGAACACGTCTAGGATTAACTAGATACTGACTCAGGGTGTTCACAACAAAGCATATATTTAGCCTGGTATTTGTCAGATACATCAACGGCCCAATAATCTGTCTATACTGAGTCACATCCACCAATTCTGATGATTCATTAGATAACAACTTTAAGTTGGTATCCATGGGGGTAGCCATGGGTTTACAATCCAACATATCAAATCTTTTTAAGATTTCCACAGCATACTTTCCTTGGTTCAGAAAGATTCCTTTTGGGCTCTTCCACACTTTTAGGCCTAGAAAATAGTACATCAATCCAAGATCTTTCATCTTGAATTCTTCAGCAAGCTTCTTCTTGCAGTCTACAATCTATTTCTCGTTTCCTGTTAGAAATAAGTCATCCACATATAGTAATAATATGACAGGTTCATCATCCATAACCTTAAAAGTAAAGGTTAGGGTCGGCTTTACTTTTGGTAAAGCCCAAGCTTGTCAAGAAGCTATCTATCCTTCCATACCGAGCTCTAGGAGCTTGCTTTAGTCCATGCATAGCCTCTTTCAACTTACATACATAAGTCTGTCGGTCTTCAACTTCAAATCCTTGTGGCTGTTCTTTGTACACTTCTTCCTCAATAACACCATTCAGGAAGGGTGTCTTCACATCATCTGGTGTAGATTCCACTTCATCATGGATCCAAGTGCCATGATGGTTCTAATGGAAGTGTACCTTGCTACTGGTGCAAATGTCTCTTCATAGTCAATTCCCTCTTTCTGAGAGAATCCTCTAGCCACAAACCTTGCCTTGTATTTCTCAATGCCCCCATCAGGTGCATGTTTTATCTTGTAGATTCACTTGGAAGATACCATACTCTTGCCTTTGGGTTTGGGTACTATATCCCAAATATCATTCTTCATTATTGATTGGTATTCTTCCGTCACTACTTCTACCCAATCTTTCTTATGTACAACTTCTTCATAACTGGTAGGTTCTTGATCTACAAGATCACACATCAGAGCTACATAACTGGAAAATGGCTTTGATCTCTTGCTTATTCTTGTGGAGCCTTCTGGAGCTCCATACTTCTCTGGTTCTTGTATGATTTCTCTTACCCAAGCAGGATTTCTCTTTCGTGATATGTTCATAGTAGGGGGTTCCTGAGTTTCTAGCATATCATGGTCTTCTGATATTTCACTTTTAGGAGAGGGTGCAACTTCTACTTTTTTGGGAGGTACATCCTCTTCATGTACTTCTTCATTCTGACACTTTCTGGATCTCTTAAGAGCTGCTTCTTCATCAAAAGTTACATCCCTACTAATCTCTGTGATGGAATCCTGAAATGTATATCTTTAAGGCTTTGGAGACTTCACTGTATCCAACAAATATTCCCTTTTTTCTGGAAGGGTCCAACTTGGTTCTCTTTTCGTTTGGAATGTGAAACATCTTGAGATGGCTCACTTCATGCTTCTTTCATGTTTACATTTCTTCTGGAGTCTTGAATCCAAGGGCACTATGAGATAATCTATTCTGCACATAAACTGTTGTTCTTGCTGCTTCAGCCCATAGATGCATAGGAAGATCTTGATCATGTATCATTGTCTTCACTGCTTCCATAATGGTCCTATTCTTTCTTTCCGCAACACCATTCTGTTGGGGATTGTAGGGAGTGGTTAGTTCCCTCTTGATTCCAGCTTCTTTACAAAAGGCTTCAAACTCTTTTGAAGTATATTCTCCACCTTTGTCTGTTCTGAGTGTCTTGACTCTTCTTTCTTAATGGTTCTCTATCAAGGCTTTGAATTCCTTGAATTTTTCGAATACTTCATTCTTTGTTTTCAAAAAATATATCCAAGTCTTTCTTGAATAGTCATCAATAAATGTAACATAATATTCATAACCACTTAAAGATGTGGAGGGCATTGGGCCACTTACATAAGAATGATTAATTCCAATGTACATTTAGTCTTTGTTTCACTCTTCAAAAATGGATTCTTGATATTCTTTCCTCTTGCACACCCTTTGCAAGTGCCTTCATTACCGATCTTCAAATCTGGTAAACCTGTTACTACTTTGCTCACATAAAGTAATGCTTTGTAGTTAATGTGGGCAAGCCTTCTATGCCATAGTTCACTTGGGCTAGTGATCTCATGGACAAGGGTTGTTTTTGAATGTCGTTTGAGTTTATATAATCCTCCTCCTTCTTCAACAATGGCAATTGCATCTTCAATTGATTTTCCTTTGGGCCGCATGAGTACTTGTCCATCTATAAATGCAACTCTATATCCTTTCTTATCTAATGCTGAGATAGAAAGTAAGTTCTTCTTCAAACTTGGTACATATAATACTTTCTTCATCTTCATGGGGGTTCCAGAGTCAAGCTTGTAGCTTGTTTCACCAATACCTTTGATAGGATATTGATAGTCATCTCCTAATGATACTTTCTGAGGAGAGTTCTTTTCTTCAAGTTTTGTTAGATTTTTCTTTTGTCCTGTCATGTGCTTTGAACCACCACTATCAATAAGCCATGTATCTTTTCCAGGTGTCACAGACCCAAAGAGTGCAGAGAATAGTACATATTCTTCTACATCTTCTTCTTTTGCTTGTTTTCTTTGAGGCCCTTATTCATCCTAATTTTCAGCTAGATGTGCATGATGTCTTTTGTTCTTGTTCTTCTTCAATGGACACTCTCTGACAATGAGTCCTATCTTGTGACAGTTTTAACATTGAAATTGAGAGTAGTATTTCCTTTGATTGTTTTCTCTTTACATTTGGAACCTCTTGGGAGGTCGAGACTTGATACTCCTTGTGACTTTCCATCTTGAAGTTAGATTGTCTTCTTCCTCTTTTGGTATGGGTGGCTAGGGCTTGATCATCTTCTTTAAGTAGAGCTTCTCTGTTGGCTACTCTAGCCTCCTCTTGGATGCAATCTTCCCATACAATGCCAAACTTCATACTTTCTTTTTTGGCACACATAGTCTGTATGAATGAATCTCAAGGTCCTGTGAGAAAATTGAGAGCAGTCATAACTAGCTCATCTTCATCAAGGGAGTCTCCAATGGCTTCTAGTTGCTCCTTAAATTGGGAGACCCTTGTGAAGTAGTCTTGAATGAATTCTCCTTTACTCATCTTGGTACTCTTCAATTGAGTTCTCAAGTTCATCTTTCTGTTGATGTTCTTCCCTTTATACATTCTAGATAGGGCATCATACATTTCCTTTGGTGTCTCTTTGGATGACACTTGAGGGATCAAGTGATCTATGATAGAATCAACAATGATCCTCATTGCCTTGATTAGGTCCTTCTGGTGCTTTTCCGTAGTTTCATCTTCTTTCGGTTCTGCAACTTCTCCTTTGATGTATTTGTCAAGATCATTCTCTCTAAGAATGAGACCAATCCTATATTTCCATGCTCAAAAGTTTTCTATGCCTTCTAGCTTGTCCTCAAGCTTAGTGCTTGGGGCCATCTTATCTAGGAGGTCACTAAAAAAATGAAATTTCTCAAAATGCAAAACTGACCTTACCAGGAGATGCACTTGACTGAGGCGAGTTGGTTGGTACACTTGGTTTCTAGAGATTCCAAATCTTCACCCTTCAAAACTTACTTGCGAGATTTTAGTTTCTGCAGATTTATGGTTCTTTGGTTTTCTGCAGTTTTCTGGTTTAAAGCCAAACTAGGGTTTGACTTTCCCAAAGATCCACCCACTCAAAAATTTCGATCCAGGGCTCAATAGATGCGCTCTAGGTAGGCACAACTTTCCATGCAATCAGATCTCCAAAATTCCAATTTTTATAGAAACCCTAATTTCTTGCCGGAGGGAGAGGAGAGAGAGTTTCACTTTGTGAAAACTGTTCTATTATGGCTAGCTTTGATACCATGTTAATATTTCATATGCTTAGTTAGATATCATTAGTGTTTAATCCAATTTCACAACAATAGCATAACTAGGATCACTGAAAGAAACACAATCACAAGATAGACATAGATTTATCCTGGGAAATCCTAAAGGGGAAGAAAACCCAACAAAACTTCCTCTATATAGATGTATAAGATAAAACTTCAAAACAGGTGCTCCTTCCCCTTGATGGTATGTCTCTCTCTCTCTCTCTCTCCTATGCGCTATACACAAGTGAGTGTGTGTCACATGAGGAACACACATCCTCTATTTATACTCTTTCTTCCACTTGACTTTTCCCTAACAAGTCGGCCCCAACAAACTTACTGGGCCAACTTCACCTAGGAAGACACAATAATATTATATTATATTCAGGAGGGTTCTATTGACCCGACTTACAATGGAGGTTTTACCTCATGACTCTATGATGACCAAATACAATAGTAACATCCCAACGAAGGAATAAAACATCTCCAATAGGTTATATCCGTAAAATACTTTTAGAATATTCTTCGAAGTTACAATATTTCAACACATATTGCCAATTAATCATTTACTGAAAGGGCTAGAAAGAAAGAAGAGAAGGAATCTTTGAGACTTGAGATTGCAGCTCAAGGAGTTGCAAGTTTTGTGACAACCACATTACTTTCATGGGTGGGGGGGAGTGTTACTAGGCCGACTTCACCTAGGAAGACACAATAATATTATATTATATTTTGGAGGGTTCTATTGACCCGGCTTACAATGGAGGTTTTACCTCATGACTCTATGATGACCAAATACAATAGTAACATTCCGACGGAGGAATAAAACATCTTTGATAGGTTACATTAGTAAAATACATTTAGAATATTCTTTGAAGTTACAATATTTTCAACACATATTGCCAATCAATCACTTACTGAAAGGGCTAGAAAGAAAGAAGAGAAGGAATCTTTGAGACTTGAGATTGCAGCTCGAGGAGTTGCAAGTTTTGTTACAACCACATTGCTTTCATGGGTGGGGGGAAGTGAGAGATTTGCCTCGACCTCACCTTCTACAACGTCCTTAACAAGCTTACCTTTCTTTGTTTCGAGAACCACCTCTTGGGCATGATCTTGCCAAGAACACCTTGTTTTCCTTTTCTATGTTTTTTACTATTGGTGTTGTTGGCCTGGGATACAAGGTCTGTACCTGTGATTAGTTGAGAAAAAATTGTTTGCAATTGTATAAGAGGAGCTTAGGGAATCTGGGCTTCTATAAAAGGAATTGCTCCATAATTGGAAAATATTTTTGTGTTAGCTGATTGAAGATCATGGACTTAAGTAGCTTCCTGCTTCGAGTAATTTGAAACATAATCCCCATCCAAGAACTCATGATGTATCAACATTGTTTGCCAAATTGCATTCTGATTCACCATGTTTACCGCATGCTACCCAGATGTATCTGCTAGCAACTCTGATATTTTCAGTCTGTGTTGATTTCTGGCTGTCCTTTTGTCTTTATGCAATTACAATGTAGCACTTGGTCTTATCTCAAGAAAGCCCCAACACAAGAACTTTCTTGGGTTAGTTTGCTCCTAATCAGATTACAAAGCTTCTGACTTTTATTGAAGTGAGCAGAACATGGCAACATTTTTTAGAATGACAGTTAGCAGTCTTTCAAGTAACTGTGTTCTCTAGTTGCCGCTAAAAGTCCAATATTCTTTGATATTCAGGGAAGTCTTTCAGGGTGACTTGAAATGTCTGAAACTTATGGAATTGGAATGCTAATGGTAAAGCGAATTCGATGATGCAAGTCAAAGTGTTTTCCCCATACCAAACCAAATAAAATGTTGGGAGACAAATTTTAATTTATAGATAATATGGGGAATCCTTTCAAATTTAATTTAGAGTTATATGGTGTATCTCATAATATAGTTTTGTTATATGGTGCATCTCATAATATAGTTTTCTTAGGATTATAAATTTTTGACAAACCAGTTAACTATTATGGAATAACCTATGTAAATAATTAATATTTGTCAATCAGAGTTCAAGAATGGTAATGAATTCATAAATAAGTATTTTAGCTTTATTTTCTAATTTTCTTTATGATGGCAATAATGCATAGTCATTATTGAAAAGCATGCTTTCATAATTTATGCAGACAAGGACCTCTCAAACAAGATTCTCATGGGTTTTAGATAATTGCATCAATAGTATATGATAATATGATAAGTTATCACCCATTAATATAATTGAACAATGCATAGTTGAACATAGCACGGAATTATCCTTATGATAAAATATTGCATAATCAAAACTAAGGCCAGTATAAGTCCATACAAATTTTATGGGTCTATAAGAAATGTTCTAACGATGAGGAAACTCCTAACTTCAAATATGTAATATTGAAGGTAAGAGATAATTAGAATCCTTCTATAATAGGGATAAATATAGTATTCAATCTCTATTCAACCCTTTATGAAAAGCCATATGGGTTAGTGAAGCAGCCAAAAATATTCTCCCCAAAGGTTTGTGGGTGTGGCAAATCATTCCTTTAACCCAATGGATATAACCCACACACATACTAACCCTACCGTGTCTCTTCATATTGAGGGTTTGAAAATTACTCAAAAGTTGAACACTATATTGCATAGTAACAAGGGTGTGAAGAGTATTTTAAATTTTTAATGGACATATGGATATATTGATTATGGGTGCATTTTAATTTATTGGTTAAACCTTTTTTATGCTTATACTGGTGTCTTGTTTATTTTAACTGATATCTTTGTAATTTACATTAGCCGGTTAAAATTTTCTACAACCAATCTATAGCAACAGGGAGGCAGTGAAGCATATTTGTATTCTATAGTTAGATTCATGGTATTTACCCATTCTAGGAAAATGTGTTAGCACGTATTTTAAATAATTTCTAGAGATCCTGTAGAAGGGGTTCCCCAAATTCTGCATTAAACCTGAATCGTAATTTATCCTACTTACAGCAGTGCAGAATTTTGGAATCCCATGTTTCTCCCTTGTACTTTAGTTCTATCGCTAACTGTTTCAAAAGTTTTTTCAGTCTTGTAGTCATCTGTCACTTATTTTCTACATTCCATTTTCCAACCCAATTTGAAGTTGGTCATACCCTGCACCTTGGTTCCATGCATATAACTTGCTGAAATCAAGTACAAAAAGTTTGGCCTAGCAAAAGTTTGATGTGGTGACAAAACAGATGTGTGGTCATTGTCGGCGAAGAATATTATGGCCAATGAAGCTCGTGGTGAAGTTAGTTTCTTATTTGCCATCCTTTTAGGCATCCATGGCAAAGCACAATTGCAAATTCTATTTGCTGGTTTCTTTACACAACATTTTCATGTGTGTCACTTGGGACAGGGCACTCGGTATGGGTTCCAGAAACAGCTCTTCTAAAACTTTAGAAACTGGGGAAATGGGATATACCTTTATATAAGTTTTAAATATTCATAATAAAAAACACAATTTAGAAAAATTAAATCACCCACAGACAAAAGTATGTAGGAGGAGGAGATATAGTCTACTACAACCATAGAATGACCACAACCTTGAAATTTTGTTCAGAATTTGAATCTAATCATGATACATGTCCATTTAACCAACTTATACTTTTTCTGAGTTTCAAGACATCAGCATGAAAGTCATGATGTTTTTGAACTTCAGTATCAAACTAGTTACTAATGAAGAATTTAGAAGTAATGATTTCCTTAATTCTTGTGGCTGAGTTCGTTTTGGCAGTGCAATTTAAGGGTTGTATGCATGAAATAAGATATGATAAATAGAATAAACTATGTAGCATTTTTTAGTATCATTGCATATACAAAAGAAATTATTTGCTGTCCACACTTGACAGAGGTTATAAACTTGTTCAACAAGAAATGAACAAGAGATTAGACGCAATTTATATGGACTTGCAGATGAAAACATTACAAGGAGATTTTGATTTGGGGAAGCCACCGTTCTCACAGATTTATAGAGATACAATAAATAAATAAAAACATTTGATGTATTCATTTATATATAAATATATGATGCTCTTTAATTGCTAAATTTTATTAAATAAAGGCAAAATATGATTTTGCAATGACTCATGAGTCCTTCAAATTTGTTATATATATATATATATTGTACACAATGCAATTTCCACGAAAGCTCACTGTGTACTTCTAATTTCGAGGATGGTACCTAGGGTAAACCTGTTGAAATTTGAGGGTTAGGTTCAGATTTAAATTCCTTGCATAAACATAACAAGGTTAGATTCAGAGCAGTACTTATTTCAATAAATTTGATCTGCAATAAAATTAAACATAATTTTCATCTCTTTCAACTTGTAATGCTCTGCTGGTCACTGTGTTAAGGTGGATCCAACTTTAACACTCTGCTGGTCACTGCGTTAAAGTTGGTCCTTGAGATGATTTACCAATTGCCATGTACAGTAACAAAATAAAATAAATAATGTACAGAAGATAACAATACTAAAGAATCATAACCATTATTGGAATCAGCCTTATACTCAGATACTTTTAAGTTTGATCTTGTCACCGAAGGGACAAGTCAACTAGGAGAACAATTTACGTACCTTGAGAGAGAGAGTTCAGGTAGAAGTAAACAGACCTCAGATTCTTTAATCGAATTACCAGCTCAATAATACTTAGTACAATTATGCTAAGCAGAGATACATAATCACACAAAGCAGCGACACGCAGTCAAAGATAAACTTCACACTGGGCAGTGACCCATAGTCATATTGATTGAGGACAAACCATTTACACTGTAAGGGAGTGTAGCCATGCTGTTACAACAAGAGAGAAGATCACGATGCTAGGGAAAGCAGCCATGGGATACCGATACAGTCACCATTGATAAGTATCACACACAGAGAGCAACGAGGAGTCACTGGGTATCCCAGTCACGCGGGAGAAGGATACAATCATAGGGAGAGAGCCTGGTTAGACATCACGCGAAGGGCAGATTAGTCATGCTCTTGGTCTACAGCGACGTGGATGGTGGAGTGCGAGCAAGGTAATCCACGTAGGTGGAGATCACGTGGGTAGTCACGCAGATGCTGGAGTGTGGGCAAGGTAATCCACGCAGGTGGAGATCACACGGATGGATAGTCACGTGGGAAGAGAGCCACGCGGGATGGCCAGCAACAATAGTCGTGAAGATGAGTCACGCAGGACATATCCACGCGCAGGAGAAAACCTACAGGTGCAGAGACACGCGGAATGGTCAGCAACAACAGTCGTGAAGATGAGTCACGCGGGACATTTCCACGCACAGGAGAAAACCCACAGGTACAGAGACTCGCGGAATGGTCAGCAACAACAGTCGTGAAGATGAGTCACGCGGGACATTTCCACGCATAAGAGAAAACCCGCAGGTGTAGAGACATGCGGAAGATATCCAAGTGTAGGAGAAAAACCCGAAGGTTCAGAGACACACGGAAGATATCCATGTGCAGGAGAAAAACTTGTAGGTGTAGACGGTGGAGGAATCATGGGAGGATCGTTGGTGCTGAAGGATCAAACACGCAGAGGAATCAAACACAAGAACATATTGAGTAAGCAGAAGAACAATCGTGAAATGCTAGCGGAGAGAAACCCAATCACGCTAGACAAAGAGAACATGATCAGATATTTCTTGGATAAGTTCCAATGCCTTTTTACAAGGTTCTGGGCAAATAATAAATGGTCCAATAATAATAACAAAAATTCAAAAGGTAAAATAACAAAGGTCCAATGGTTTTATAATAAAACCATAAATTAAAGGTTTTACAATAAAACCATAAACAATAAGTGGTCAAAGGTCCTTTTTAAAAAACATAAAGTAAATGCATTTAGGATAGTGCACCAAATAAAATCTATAAAGTAGGACTCATCATAATCAAAGGTACACACAAGTAAGAGTGCTAGGACCAAGTAAGAGAAAGGACCAAGAGTCAACCAAGGGGGTCACAATAAAACAACCCATGTACCCACAAGATAAGGTGAACCATAAAAGGTGGACAAACAACTCCTTTATAGGACCAACAAGACCGACAAACTTTTATCTCTCTCAAGGTACATAGTTTTATATATATTTTATCATCACTGT
The DNA here is from genome assembly GCA_001517045.1 of Pseudotsuga menziesii. Taxonomy (NCBI): domain Eukaryota; kingdom Viridiplantae; phylum Streptophyta; class Pinopsida; order Pinales; family Pinaceae; genus Pseudotsuga; species Pseudotsuga menziesii. The sequence goes on from LPNX010347407.1 coordinate 68,422, forward strand.
ATAAGGGAAAAATCCAAACTGGATGGTACAATCCTTAGGTCCTCAATACTGCTCCTAAGGGTTAGGTGCTAGGGACATTGTCAAGGGGTGGCCAATCCCTTGAGAAGCAACCTAGCAATAACCGATTAGGAAAGGGGACATCACACATCATTGTCTTCCATTCTTAAAGAATGGTTTTCAACCCTAGGCTGAGTTTCAGTTCCAGACTAAATCATGTTGATCAACCCCTAGACCCTGACCGAGTTGTCCATTCTCTCGGAGAATGGTCCTCGGTACTAAACTGAGCTTTAGTCCCAGACTGAAAGTTGATCAACTACATGCAGGACTTACTTGGATATCGTGTCCTTGGTCCTAGACCAAAATATGTCTCTGCCTCTACCTGCAGGATCTACTTGGACATCGCGTCCTTAGTCCCAGACCAGAATACCCTAGAGGCACATAGGGGCCCTAGCCACATGCTAGGGGCTTTGCCATGGCATCAACCTGCTTGGTCCCAGACCAAGAACCGCAGGAGACTACTATGGCCCTAGGGTACCTTCTAGGGTCTTACTCTGCCCTAGTTAAATGACTAGGGTACCATCCTCGGTGAGAATGGATCTCGCAGCTGCACTAACTTTAACAAAACTAGATTCTGTAAAACCTCAAACCTCTGCCAACAATTGGTTCACCAACTATTAGCTTATGAATAATCCAACAATTTGTTCACACATGTATCATCAGGGATTGAACATGGGTGGGAAGTGTTGATTTTTGTACCTAGGAAGTTGTTCCCCTAGTGATTTTGCCAAAGTTACTTAAAAGAGGAAAATATCATGACCCTTGCATTAAATGACTTGAGATGAGCATTTAATTTCACTTTAGGGATTAAAGTGACTTTTATGAAATATTTAAGTGGTGGTTGAGTAAAATTAAATTATGGAGAGAGTTTTCTCATCCATTGGTCTAATCTCATGTGGGTCCTTGGATTAGATGACTATTCAGCTACCTCAATGAGAAATCATAAAATGGAAAGGGAAGGCATTTCATTCACTTCTTCATGTGCATTTGGAGAGTGAGGGTTGACTTCTTGAAAGAGGACACAGCAATGAGAGGGAGAAAATGTTGGGCATGCATTTCAAGGCAGCCACTACAACAATTAATGTGCATGAATTCCTAGGAGAGACTGAGCATTAATTACCAGACTGTTGGCACACAAATTGATGCACAATACAGCAGCATTAAATTACTGAACCGTACAGCAGATGGCATGATTTCCTAGACAGATTATGGGCACAAATTTTGAGGCAAGGTGGGCATAAAATTCGAGGCAGTTAATTGAATTAGTGGGAACGAATTCCAAGAAGGAAGAGGACTATTCTGAGCACAAAAATTGAAAAATTGAGGACTGTACAGGCTGAATTCAGTCAGATTGTACACCACAGAACTGCGTGCATGCATTTTGATGCAGCCAATGCACAGTTTTCGATGCAGCCTGCTGGTTCGCGGGTGGAGATAAGTTGAACTTGGAAAATTTATTTAATTGCTGACTTTTCATTCAAGAAGAAATACAAAATCTCTCTCTAACAGGTTTTCCCAGCATGGGTTTTTCTTGGGCAGTTTGCCAAAAATTCAGCGTCTGAAAATTTCATGTGTGATTTAAACTTTCTGCCTTTAAATTTTGTGATATGTCATTCATGTTTTCCAGTCATTTCAAGTTAATGAAAAACACTCAGATATAGCAGATTGTGAAATTGGGTGGGCATTAAACATTGACACAACTTGGAAAACTGTGATTGGGAATTCATGCAAACTTAGATGGTATCAGAGCTTGGGGGCAGATTTGTGGACTGAAATTTCACTGACAGTGAATATTCTTTTGTTCAGTGAGCAGAACCTTTTGGACTTTAAAACTCCAGTGAGATGGCCATGGGGTTGAGGTTGGAGGATAGGTTAAATGGAGCAGGGAATTTTGTTCCATGGAAGGCTAGAATAATGCTTATAGAGCTTGGGGGCAGATTTTTGGACTGGAATTTTCACTGATAGTGAATATTCTTTTGTTCAGTGAGCAGAACCTTTTGGACTTTAAAACTTCAGTGAGATGGCCACGGGGTTGAGGTTGGAGGATAGGTTAGATGGAGCAGGGAATTTTTTTCCATGGAAGGCTAGAATAATGCTTATATTGCAGGAAAATGAGCTGTGGGATGAGGTGGTGAGCCATACTACAACACACCCAATTCAAGTACCTGTAGTCGCTGATGCAGTAGCATTAGAAGAATTCAATAAAAAGGACATGAAGGCGAGAATGATCATTCTTGATGCAATGAAGGATCATGCGATCCCTCATTTGACTACAAAGAACCAAGCTTATTTGATGTGGGTGGATTTAACCAATTTATACCAGAACTCTAATGAGAACTGGAAGATGGTCTTGACTCTTGAGGGAGAAGCTGAAGAGTATTAAGATGGCCAAAGCTGAGGGTGTGATTGTTAGTTTTTCAACATTTAAGCTAGCATTATGTTAGGATCTTTTCACTGAGAGAATAACAAGCACAGCAATAACATAAGCACATCACATGAGACAAGAGACACAAAGAGTTTTGACAGGGGAAACCATAAATGGAGAAAACCCCTCATCTTTCTCTAAGATAGTATCACCACAAGATGTGAAACCCAAAACAGTAAGATGACCTCCCAACACAACAGCATCCTTCTGTCTTCTGTCAAGCCAAAGTATT
>LPNX010347431.1:6421-76052 GCA_001517045.1 Pseudotsuga menziesii
CCTGGCTTCGTTAGGAGTTGAGCCTAAATGGAGGAGTCAAGAACAAGGTGACAGCCTTGACTCGAGACTTGCCCCTAAGGACACACCGAATGGCTTGAATATTTTTTCCACGTGACCCGAGTGTGTGAAAGGCGGCAATAGTTCCCATCATCACCAATTTATCTTGCTCTTGAGTGAGGGATTCCATGAACTCAACAAGCTTAGGCATCTTCCAAGTTCTAGCTTTAAATTTATTGACATAGAAGGTCTAAAAAAACACAGAATAGTCAAGACCAAGATTTGAGAGAATGGTTAAAATTAGTTGCTCCTCCTTCTTTTCAATCCCACATTGTTTTAACTACAAAAAAAGGGCCTTAAACTTGGTAAAATAGAGTTGCAATTATTCGAACCTACTGGGACTCAAGGAGATCAATTCATGCTCGATTTGATGTCCTCTAATGTCATCTTTATTTCCAAAAATATCTTCAAGCTTCTCCCACACCTCATTAGGAGATTTTAATGAATCAATATGAAAGAGGAGGTTTCTTGAAATATTCAGACATAAAAGACCATAGGCCTCATCCCTCCTATTGTGCCATTTTATTTTCTCTGCAGCTGCATTAGGCTCTGCCTCAGTAGCCATGGTAACCTTGTAGAGACCTTTCTCTCTCAACAATATCTCCATCTCAAATTTCCATTTGAAGAAATTGAATGGATTCAAGATGATCCTTTGAGATTGGTCCATATCTCAGCTCATGTTCCCTTCATTCAGTAGAATGTGCTCCCAGTCAGTGATGTCAAACCTGAAATAACAATTTGGAAGGATATAAATCGATATACAAAGGCTCTACTACCATGTGGAAATTCAACCCAAGAGATATATCAATTACACTCACAAAATTGCTAATCAAACATGCAAAATTCACACAAAAGGAGACTAAAATTGGAGCATAATTTAATCCTGTATTGAATAAGTGTACATAATCCAACCATATGAAGTAATAGGCTGCTCAAATATATAATTACATGAGAGATTTGAAAGCACCAGGTTGCTATTCGAATTGGTCAAAAAGAAGGCTTACTAAACCAAGTCAAATGCCCCATGGGTGCAAAAAGGACTTTCCAAATCCGAAGATCCTCACGAATTAGCTAAAGCAAGTGGGAAAGCTAATAAGTGGTGGAAATACAACTCATTCATGCTTTTGTATGGAGAAAAGGAAGGAGGATGATGTGGTCAAAAAACAAGGCAAGTTCCCCTAGACTAGCTTTTCCTTTATGCCTTAAAACTGCTGTAAAGCAAGGCAACTTTCAGAAAAAGCATATATGCACTTTAAGGAACCAAGAATAAAGAATACATGCTAAATATGTTTCTAGGATGATTCCAAATCACTCCATGACCTAGTTTAGCAAGTATTGACTTATAAGAACATGTAGAAGTCAACTAGCATAGAGAGGGAATCTAGGAATCTAGGACTAAGTCAAAAATGATTTAATTAATGTCAAATATGGGTAATTACGGGTTGATTATTCTAACAAGATAAGGGGTATATGGGTGTAAGTTTCAAAGAGACTGTGGGGGAAGCCGAGGAATAGAGTGGTTGTATAAGGGGAGGAGCAAGGTTCCGAGTGGAGAAGAGGCATAGGATAGGGTAAGGTCATACTGGGATCGAAACGCAAGACCATGAAGGACAACCACATGGGATGAAGAAACCCTATAGTGATGAAGAGGATGAGTAGAACTAGGCTATGCCTAGGGTGACAGCAAGGTCAAACCCCGGTAGCAATGTTTCCACACCTCCACGCACTACTCCACACTTAGGAAGATATACGCAATCTATGTCGATGTGTCTGATGTGCCAAGAAGCATCCAGTAATAAAGCAGCATCTGTAAGAAGAAGACCTAAGATGGTGAGAGATGATATCAAGCTACCTATGTTCCATGGAAACAGAACTGATGACCCAGATCAATATTGGTTCTTATGTGAGGTAGTCTAGACTACCAAACATACTATAGACAATGATGTAAATAAAGGCCAATTAGCGACCACCCTTCAGGGTCATGTGCTCAATTGGTATATGAGGTTCATAAAGGTTCTGCAAGGGACCACTACGAAGACTTTGGATGAGATTCAGAAGGGATTGCTTGAATAATTCAAGAAACCAAAATCTGAAGCACAGTATATTACGAAGCTAAAGAAAATTAAACAATTCCCTAAGGATACGGTTTGGTACTTTGACCAGAGCTTTAAGACGATGATGGAATGGGTCATATTTGATATGAGTGATGTCCAACACAAAGAATGGTTTATTATGGATTTTTTCCCTCATATCTAACATCCATTGATGCAACAAAATATCATGACACAGAGCGATGCTTTGGAAATAGCAACGAAGCTGGAAGCTTCACCTGTCTCAAAAAATGTTGTCGGCATGAACCAAATCTAGACGCATCTAGAGAACCTAACACTTCAGTTGCAAGAAATCAAGAAGGTGAAACAGGAACATGACAACCTCTGGTGCACTCGGTGTCAAGTGGGTGGACACACCAAATATACCTATCCTACCTTCTGAAACTATCTACTCTCGGGAGTGCCGAACTCACTAAGCTGCAGTGGTGTGTCATGGTGTCGCATATGTCAAGTATATGGACATCGACATCAAGACTGTACCTACATGCAAAAATTGGTTACGAAGCCATCAAGATTATATTGCACCTTCTATCGCTCAGTTGGGCACAAGAATAAGGACTGTTGAGCTTATGATCTGCTTCAATAGAGGACATATGATTCGTATTTCATGAAAGGTGAAGATACTTGCATGGTGCAGCATCTGCAGCCACAGGCAGTGCAGCCACCACCCCAAGTCTAGTATACATTGCCACCACAGATTCAATTTTATTCCGTCACAGCCGCCGCTCATATCACAACCGCAGTTTGTGCCACAACCGCAGATGTCGATGGCTCCACTGCAGCCGCAATATGTCCAAGAAATGCACTACATTCAGCAATAGTCGAATCCCCTACAGTATCAAGTGGACCAACCCCAGTATCAACAGCAAGTGGCCCAACCCCAATATCAGCAACAAGTAGCTCAACCACAGTACCAGCAGCAGGGAGGATTCCACGGAGGATTCAAGGGAAGAGGAGGTTTTGGTCGAGGAGGAGGACGGGGTCATGCATCAATCCAGTGTTACAACTACGAAACATTTGGGAACTATCAGAGGGATTTTCCTGATCTGTAGTGTGTATACTATGCGGTAAGTGATCATATTGTTGAAAATTTCACTCAATTAATTACGAAATGGTAGGCCGCAAATGTTCCTCTGTTGCAGAATCAGAACCAGTTCCAGGCCCGAAATCAAATACAAAACTAGCAGCAACTATAAAATCAGGTTTAGCCCCAAATTCCAATAGAAACTCAGAATGTAAATCAGTCTATGAATTCACCACTTAACCAACCTCCACCGCAGAACCAAAATCAAGGATCGATGGTTGCAACAATTTTAGCAGAACCCCGAACACAGGATGTTGATGTTGGGATTGTCACTTGAGGAGGCATGACAACTGGAGATGATGGACTACGTCCACAAGTTTGACTGGATGGAAAGAAGAAAGTACAGTTCAATATCGTGACTGAGAGAGATACCTTTTTTTAGGCTTGCGCGGCGATTGGAAGAAATCCTATTGAGACACCTATTGTTGGCATGCCTTCTACTTTTGATTCTTCATTAGAAGCTGGACCATCATGGTAGAATGGTACTTTACAACATTTATTCAATAGTTTTTAATCCCTAGTAAGAGATCTCATTGCTCTGGTTGAAATCGAGAAGTTGTTTCACCATCTAGATAGAGAGTTGCTGGACACTGTAGTGAATTCTTTACAAAAGAAAAAGATAGACAAGGAAATGCGAATGAACATCTAGATTGGGGACTATGAAGTTGACTCGGTTATTCTGGATCTTTGTTCAGATGTAAATATCCTGACAAAATAGACATGGTAGAAGATGGGGGAGCTGACACTTGGTTGGTCCCCAATGCAGTTGAGATTGTCTAATCAAGCCAAAGTCCATCCAATCAGTCATGTGTCGAATTTGGTCGTAGATGTTGAAGGTATAAGGACTCGGGATAATTTCGATGTAATCAAAGTTGTTGATGGAGGATGCTCCTATCTTGCACTACTAGGGATTGTATGGGACAATAATAGCATGGTTGTGATCAATTTTAAGAAGCGGTTGATGACATTTGAGAACCAGGATATCCTAGTCATCGCCCCTATGGATCCTAATGAATGAAGACGATATATTGAACATGTCAAAGATGAATTTGTTAGAGGATGGGATCATGTTTACAATATTTCTGAAGATTATATCAATCCTACTACTAACAGATAAATGGGCTGGCCCGGCACTAGCTCTGCGTCCTCTAATTCTAATGATGCGCTGGAAAATTGGCAAAACTGGATGCATGAAGTATCGCTCAAAAAATGTGGGCTAATCACGCAGTCGCTACACCATGTCACGACTGAGATCATTGAGTTGTTGATATATGAAGTACTACTAGAACTATATAGGTTCCTTGAGGAGTTTGAAGAGAAGGTAACTAAGCCTCGGCACTTGTTGGAATTAGGAGAAGCATTGAAGGCCACTCCAGCACGCTAGTGGGCAGTTCATAAGGAGACCATTCATGAATGGACATTGTGTTGATGGTTGATGACCATGCGCTTCAGAGATATGGAGGTATATCACACTGGGAAGAGAAATAACTAATTGGGAGGAGTTGACTGTTTGCTTTGTGCATACCTTTGGATTTTCAAACACCAATGAAAAGGTTAACAATGCACTACAGATCATTCGGGATGTAGTCTTGAAAGTTGTACCAGTCACATATCCTGTGGACCCACATGCACACTCCCACATGCAATCGATGATGGAATGCTAAAAAATCTCTGGCGAGTTGGAGGATGATGATGAGTTGCATAATATTAATATTCTAGAGACTAAAAGAAGTCAGGATGTCGCAACACTGGATGTGCCCACCAATCCCATGACTCTATCGCTAAAGGTTAAGAAAGTTAACATTGGCACAGAAGAGAATCCAAAATTTGCAAATATTTGGGGACTACTGGGATGAGGATACCATGGAAAAGATCACATATATATTACATGAGTTTCAAGATATATTCCCAACAAAATTCTTAGAAATGAAGGGGATATTGGGTGACATAGGAGAAATGAAAATCCTGTTAAAACCAGATGCAAAACTAGTGTGATAGAGGCGATATCACTTGAATCTGTGATATAAAGAATGGGTCAAGGTTGAACTTGAACGGATGCTAGATGTCTAGATTATTGAGTCAGTTGAAGAATCAAAATGGATAAGTCCTATGGTGGTCCAAGACAAGAAAACTAGCGAATTCTAAATCTATGTTGATCTAAGAAAACTGAATGATGCTTGCATGCATGATCCCTTTTCGACATTATTCACTGATGAGGTTCTTGAAGGAGTAGGCGGTCAAGAAATATACTCTTTTATAGATGGATTTTTTGGTTATCACCATATAATAATTGCAAAGGAAGACCGCCATAAAACCACATTTCTCACCGAATGGGGTTGTTTTCAATACACAGTGATGCCCTTTGGGTTGAAGAATGCACCTATGATATTCTCTCGAGTTGTTGTCGCTACATTTAAAGATTTTATTCAGAAATTCCTGCAACTATATATGGATGATTCGACAGTATACTGTTTGATTAAGGATCACTTGGAAAACCTTCGCTTAATGCTAGAAAGGTGTCAACAGCATCAGATCGTCTTAAATTCAAAGAAGTGCATTTACTGTGTACCATTTGGGATGCTGTTGGGTCATATCATTTGTAATTAGGGGCTTTTGGTTGATCCAGCAAAGATTGTGCTCATTCTAATCCTACCACCACCTACAAATCTGAATATGCTTAGAGCAACACTGGGACACACTGGGTACTATCGCATGTTCATCCGCGGTTATGCTATGATTACTGCTCCCATGGAGAAGTTGTTAAATAAGGATGTCGCATTAGTATGGAGTCAAAAGAGTCAAAGCATCTTCGACACATTGAAGGCCAAGATGGCTTCAGCACCCATACTTGTGTTCCCTTATTAGAACAAGGAGTTCCATTTCCATGTCGATGCCTCATCCGTTGCACCAGGAGTGATACTCGCGCAACTAGGAGAAGCAGATCTAGATCACCCGATCGCTTTCACTGGAAGGAATCTATCCTTTGTTGAGAGCAATTACATGACCATAGAAAGAGAGGGGTTGGAGATGGTATATGTGCTGTAGAATTTCAGACATTATCTCTTGGGCAATCACTTCAAAATGTTCACTGACCATTCGGCTTTGAAATATCTGGTTAATAATCTTGTGTTGGGGGGGAAGATATATGTCGCTAGCAACTTCTCTTTCAAGAGTTTGGTTTCAAAATAATAGTGAAGCCAGGATGACTGAACACTGGTCTGGATCATCTATCCCACATTGAAACCAGTGAAGATCCCACCAATATTGACGATGGATTTTCGGATGCACAGTTGTTTCAAGTTGATATCACAGATGACCATTATGAAACGATCATTCAGTTCTTAGCAACCGGAGTTTCGCCATAGGAAATGTCAACTAGTGAGAAGAAGCAGTTGATAGTGAAGGCTTTGGATTTCCAGTTGATCGCTGGGAGCTTATACAAACTTGGACCCAATGAGATCCTACAATGGTGTGTTCTACCTCATGAACAAGGGAAAATTCTGGCAGAAGCACATGCAGGGTTTGTGGGTGGACATTATGGAGGATGGGCTACTACGCGTAAGGTACTATGCATTGGGATATGGTGGCCTACTTTGTATAATGATGCTATAGAATATGTGCAGAGCTGTGATGTCTTTCAATGCATTGGGAAACCATCGTGGAAATATCAGATGTCGCTTGTACTGCATGTAACTTTGCAACCTTTCAACAAATGGGCGGTTGACTTTGTGGGTCCAATCAACCCACCAGGAAAGTGAACTGGTGCATGATACATCATCACAGCAACTAACTATCTGACAAGGTGGGTGGAGACCACACCAGTTGTGGATTGCACCGCTGCAACACCAGCAAAATTCATATTTGAAAACATTGTGACATGGTTTGGATTCCCTAGGATATTGATGAGCGTCCAAGGTAGTCACTTTATCAATCGCACAATAAAAGCACTAACAGAGGAATTGCAAGTGCAGCATAAGAAAAGTACCCCATATCATCCACAGGAAAATGAAACCATAGAAGACTTCAACAAAATCTTGGAAACCGCACTAAAAAAGGTATGTAATGCTAATCGTGATGATTGTGATTTAAAGATTCCTGCGGTTATGTGGGTATATCGCACAACTTGCAAGAGGATGTTGGGGTAGATTCCATTCAAATTAGTATATGGGGAAGAGGAAGTCATGCCTATGGAGTAAATTGTTCCTATTTTGTGCATTGCAACATCCATTGGCATGGCCGATGAAGCAGCACTTGAGGAGTGAGAAACATAGCTAGTCCAACTAGAAGAGGACTGCTTCATCGCAAGCTTCTAGCAGCATGTCAAGAAGGATTGACAGAAGGCGTGTCATGACCACCATATCAAAAAAAAACAATTTTCCCAAGGATATTTGGTGTTGTTATATGACAGTAAGTTCATGAAGCATCCAGGTAAGTTACAAATGAATTGGTTAGGCCCATATCTCATTCATTCCATTACTTCTGGAGGTGCAGTTCAATTGTAGCAGTTAGATGAAGCGATGCTGCCGAAGCTTGTGAACGGTAACTGCTTGAAGGCCTATAGGACAAGGATGGAGGTGCACACTGCTTGAAGCACTACACAATGAAAAAAAAGAGAGAGATAAGATAAATAGAGGAAAGAAGGGTGCGCCAGCAGGAAGTGGTTGCGTAAGTGTAGGAGTCAGTAGCGCAGTTAGATAGAGAGACCGTGACAGCCATAAGGCTGCGATTGGGTCAAATTAGAAATAAATTTAGACATTTAAGAGTAGTTAACCGGTGGTGCTCATTGAACCGACGCGTATTTATGGACGATATGACCGTTGGCATGCCAGGATCACCGGTGAATTCGGGTTGTTAATGCAGGATTTGGTCATGATGGCTATGATGGATTTGGAAATTATGAAGCAGGATTCGGAATTCACTATAAGAAGGTGAGGGATGCAGGATGAAGGAATCATTGTGTTCAGTCGAGTAGAGCAAAGTGCAGAGCTAAGTGAGTTGGAAGAATTGTGAGCAGAAGCTAGGGTGTGAGATTGGGATGTGTTCAATTGCTTAGTAAAGTTTGTTGGTGTGGAATGTTGAGCAACCCCAACACTGTGGATATTTTAAGTGAGAAGGATTCACCCATCCATCCAACTTCTATAGTGGAAGAAATCATGAGTATGCTGATTCTATCTTCTTCGATCCCTCAGGGCAAGTGGAAGGCTCAGAAGCCAAGATCAACGCCACCGCAGAAGAGGTAGACACACACTTCCATTAGGGCACAAGGCGAGGGAACTACGCAGATAAGTCCATATATTTTAGGAGCTATGGATTTTGTGGCACCCAGGGGTGTGTCCATCAATGATATCCTTAGATATGTCGCTTCCACATGATTTAGTGAAAAGCCCTGACGGTTAACCAAAAATCAGAAGTATCAGCCGAAAACACCAACGCTGCTGGAAGGGATGACGTGCACTGTGGACATTGTCCCCACCTTGATCAAGATGAAGTACAAGGACCATGACTTGTTGTTGCTGAAGGACATAGTAGATGAGCCCTACGTGTCCTTTCCTTCGGTTCTAGGTGCACCCATGGGCGCAAGCATTGAATAAATCTGGGTTGTTGGGGCTTATTAACATGCCCCACTTTGGACAGTTGAATGAAGAGAATGCATGTGTCAAACAACTATTGGCATTTTTTCATCGCTATACATTGTTGTTGGATACCCCAATCATGGTTATGGTGAACATGATTTTAGAGATCATGGAGCTGGCAAATGATGGGACAGATCCCCCCCAATATATCATAGGAAGAGACAATGATAAGAAGCTTTCCCATCAACTAAAGGAGATATATGGGTTGCAGCGAGATGGTCGTGCATACCGCATCGACAACATCAATGAGCGGGTGGTGTGTATTGGCACCCATGTCTTAGCTAGTAAAATCATCCAGAATAATCGCCTGATCCAATGCAATTCGGGGGTGATTGCTTATGCACAGCAATGTGCTGAGGGAGTCCAAATCAATTGTTCCCTCTTCTTGTTGAATCAATTGATGGAGGATGTGGTCGTAGCTCGGGTGTTGGAATATATTAAACCCACTCACAACTTAGTATAAAATAATTAATCATTATTTGATTAATTATTCACCCACTAGCTTAATTAGTTGGCATCCACTTGCACCTTAAAGTCAATACATGCCATCTATATCCTAGGAATGATTTATTTCCAATTCTAGGTTAATCTTAACCACCTTTTGACCATCCAGAATTAGTATATAGGAATTTACAACAGATTCTGCTTTATTCTGCTTTTTCTGCTTTTCCTGCTTTTCTATGGATAAGATAAAAGCTAGTCAACTAGGAAACTAGGAGCTTTTGTTTCCAACCCATCCTCTATTAGTTTTTCTCCATTTTCTAGGATTAACATGTTTTTTCCATCTCCTTGATAAATCACTCATGCTTTTGCCAACTCATGAGGTCCTTGATAGATTTGGTAAGTGCTTTATCCACCTATGGGGGTTTTGCTATATTTTGGTAAGTCAACCTTTTGAGATTTATGAGTTGTTTCCATACAATTCAATTTTCCTATGAGGGATGTACTATTTATGTACACTATTATTCATCATTATTCAATGGAAGGATACACACCAATATTCATCTCTTCATTCATGTGATTCAGTCTCTTTTCTTCTCTCTATTTTTCCTTTGTATGCTTGTGAGAATTCTTAGTAGCAAGATCTATTTTCTGTGCTTATTTTTAGCATCATTGCACATGGCATTGATCTATTATTTCTACATAGGGTTTGGGAGTGGCCTTTCTCTTATAGTTGGCTCTTTATCCTCATTGATTTGGTGCCTTGGATGGAGCCAGAAGACTACCAGCCTATGTCTGTTGAAGCAGTCAAGATGTACAAAGGCGCATGATACCAAAATTTATTGTGGGTAGAGGATCCCAATTGATAGACTGATTGTGCTATCCACTTTTGGATCTACTAGGAAGTGATATAATCTACATCAGTTAAAATTCTACACTTATCAGATGCAGCAGCGGTAAAATTCATGCGGTTCGCCATTGAGTCCCATTGAATTCATATCCAGGCGCGAAGAGACCCTGATAGGAAATGGATGCCAATGCCCTATAAATTGACCGATGATGAAGTGGAAGCAGTATTTTATGACTTGGTCTACTGACTGGCATGAACCAGTTAGTGCTGAAGAAATATCAATGAAACTACCAACATATTCCCTTATAGATCCTGTGTGAGAAGGCCAGAGTACTCATGACTCAGATGGAGAGTCATCAACTGAAACCGACCCAGAATCTCAGTGCATCCTGGAGGAGTGCAGAACCAAACGGTGCATGGATTTTGATGCAGGTAGTAGCACCAGATCAACATTGGAAGCCCAATCGCAGTGGCTCATTAAGGTTGTCATGGATTCATCTGACGTCACTACACAAAAAATGCGTCAGTACCACCATGAAGGCTTATCCATGGTAAGATATAATTTAGATTCTATTTATGATGTTGTAGCACCAGAGAGTACCGTTGTGCAAGCACTCCCATCGATTAGCACTGAGCCATGAGCTACGAACGTTTAGGTTCCCCCAATTGCAATCGATGTAGGAAGTGAGGATGTGAACTCCTCCTTGCAACAGTTGCAAGGTGTTGCAGTAGATATTAATAAGCTATCAACCTAGACCATAGTACACATACAACAGGTCACCAACCAGGAGTTGGTTGATAGGGAGAAAGAGCTCAGTGATGGGTACTTGCAGTCGCATGGGGAAGCTATGAATTTGAAGGCAGAGGTTGAGGATTTGTGCCAGGTAAAGGAACAATTAGCAACAGGAAAGGTATAGGAGGTCGCAACATTGAAGATGATGCAGGACAAGCTGAAGAAGAAAATTATGGAAGAGATCATTGATCTGAAAAATAAGATCGACCGCCTGATTGTCGAGAATGCGTAGTTGGCTGTGAGTAGAGGTGAGGTAGAAGCGGTTGTTAATGAGGCATGTCAACACATTTATGAAAGCACAGCAGAAATTGATGCAGTCTCCAAATCCAAGCGACTGGGAAAGGTCATCGTCCAGCCCTAGCTAACCAACAATATTCTCAATGCTATGGTCTACCCAGAAATGCCACCCAAGCAGGTTGCAGAGTGGAAGAATGTCATCGAAGTAATCGCAACATAGTTTGAAGCGATGGAACAGGAAGCAAAGAAGATCTCAGAGGCCATGACACAATTTTGGGGAAGTGTCGTCCAAGATGAGCAATTAGATCAACTAAGCACGCAGGAACGGGAATTTGAAGGACAGTTGACAACGTTGAAGATGACATAAGGACAATTCCACCCATGATTCAATTTACATGGTCCACCGAGTTGAGGGAACTGTAGCAAAGAGCCGCAAAGGCATAATAACGGTAGTGCAAGTGTAGCGCCCAGTTAGATGAGTTCCAAGAGATTCGAGCGCAGTTGGATATCAAATCAATTGTCTTGCTGTAGGTGGTGCAAGACAATAAGAAGATAGTGAATACAAAGTTGGTGGAGCACCCTGTGAAGCATGACCTACTGGGATGTTAGGATGAATCTGAAAAGGTTCAAGCACAAGTCGAGGAGATCTCACAGCAGTATGAGGATTGGAAGATGAATACAACGGAGTACACCCTATCCATCTGACATGGCTCAAGGATGAGCCACAAAACTGTGTTGGGGGCCTGTAGGAAGGGTTTTTGGGGTAAGTGAGTGGCATAGCACTGCGGAGGTTGCACAATCTCATGCGACACTTCACAAGGCAAAGACAGCGCGATGGGAGAAAAACAAACCGATTTTAAATATTTTATGCATCTTTTGTATCGGTTTACCACATTTTGTGGATATAGGTCATTAGTGGTTAAATCAGTTAGGAGTTAGTTAGAAGTGGACCATGAATGTAAAGGTGCAAGCCTATATATAAAATTAGAATTGCAAATGAGAGGATAGAGGTAGTAGCATAGAAAGTGAGAGATTGAATCTTTTGTTATTTGTATGCGATATTGTGGGTCGATATTTCTCTCACTATGGAGAAAAACAGTCGTTTTTTGGATCTATTGCACAGAAAGTAATATGATACGATAGATGTTGAGCTGAATCATTATTTTCTTTTGTTTATTCCTATTTTTGTATGCCGCAATATCAATGACGAATGTTTTATGATCCTTTTTTATGAACAAATAATGTGATACTGCTATGATGAATAAATGAATGACGCAATTTGTTATATTCGTGGTTGTAATGGTAGATTTGTTATTAATAATGTGATGTTTAATGAATGGTTATATTAGTTGATGAACCAATGCTGCCCTAAATCCTCCTCCTTAACATGGAAACTTGGTTCCGACAACTCTCCCTCGAACATCTCGAGTGAGACTTCATCCACTCCACGGATGTTATTGAGCAGGGTAAAACCTATCTGGGCCAATGCTCAGGGAGATTACACAGTTTGAGTGTCGACAGAGCGGGAACCCCTGTCGAAGGGGCTTTTTTGGGTGGGTTGTGCCAACACCAACAAGCATTGAGGTTCTAATAGTATGTCTTCAAATTTGTTGATAAAAGTGTCCTATATTTTAGCTAATCCCTCATACATCGGAAAATAGATGAATTCTATCACTACCCATCGCAGCGACTGAATGACTCATGCACATTTTTTTATCAAGACTTCATGTATCTGAATCTCCGATTTCTCAAGCACATCGTCAAAATCATATGGTGTGGAGCTAATAATTCAGCAACATAGCTCTCCATCAACAGTGGGATTGATGTAATTATTTGAAATATTATAGGCATTATCCCAACCTATCGCAACTTCATATTTTATTGATTCAACATATCTGTGTACTTCCTATGGATCCAATAGGGCAATGATCCATATGTAGAGATTCTTGAAGGTCATTACCCTTTTCTTGAAATTGATAACCACTAATTTTTTGTTTACCCATCCAATGCCCAAAAGTGTAGGGTATGTGCTGCTCTTGTTGACTATTTCAATAATATCAAATTCTAAATATGTCTTAAGTGCTTCCACTTCGACAAGTAGACAAGGAACTCTACCAGTTGGAGACACCTTGGCCTGATTTTTGAGTCGCAACTATACCGAGGATCAAATCCAACTTTGATGTTCCCATCATTTCCCATATTTTCTTTGTTAGGATGTTTACGTCCGATCCTAGATCCAATATAACTAAATCCACATCATAGTCACCAATATGGACATTCATCCTCATTTCCCTTTCCATCTTCTTCTTGTGAACTAAATTCACTGGGTGTTCCTATCATCCTTCCTATCATTGATACAACCAGATTTATATCTATGCTAATGCATTTGGATATTTTACTAACATCAGACAACTTTCTAGAAAAAATTCAAAGTAATAACCTTTCTTGATGATCCCGACAAATTTGTCAAATCAAATACTGGTGGAATCTCATAGACAAGTAACTTGTCAGGGTTCTTGTTCAGCATCTCTCTTGTGTTGAATAAATTTTCTTTCTTGATGTTTACATCGAACTGCACCTTATTTCAAGCTATTGGTAGGATATTTATCAGTGCTCCATCGGTTCCTATCGTATCTCCCTGTTCGGTTACTACTACGACATTCCCTGGTTGAGATCTAGGTTCAGCCAAGATCTTCCCTACATTTGGTCCCAGATTTTGGTTATGAGCTGCATTTTGGTCATGTTGTGGTTGTCGTGCATTCTTTGCTTTCCACTTCGCAATCAACTATGAGAATTATTTGGCGGTATGATTTGCGACATTGAGACTGTAGATTCGGGTAGTCTCTTTGATAATGTCTGAATACTCTACAATTATAGCATGTTATTGGTTCGTGACCTCATCCCATATCTCCTCCATGACCAAATCCTCCATTACGAACTCCGCAGAATCCTTTACGAAATCCTCCTTAGAATCTTCCTTGTTGTTGGTTATATTATCGCTGGTTGAACTAATGCTGCAGTTGATTAGTGTTAGTACCTTGTAATTTTCATATGGTTGTTGTAGGAAGTCACAGCGATAACCATTTCAACCAATCTTTAGACTTCCTTCTATCCAAGGTAGTCAAAGAGGGCTCTCTCTTGTCATGGTAACCTTCACATACACATATATCTTTAAACACGCACGCAGAAGACTATATTTCTGCTAGTAACAGGACAGTTACAAAATACAAAGTGGAAAGACAAACAAAATCAAAACCATTGGGTGATGGAGTCATAGTATGAAAAGTTTAAGGCTATTACAATATACAATAAACAGTGATTCTCTCATGTACTATGAGACAAAGTAAGCACAACATTCAGCGAAATATCTTTAAGTGGTGGTGAGAGGAAGTAGAAAAGCCCAGCACAGCAAGGGGCACCTATAGATGGATGAATCCCTTGCAACACCTTTAGCATAACAACATATTTATGGAAATGGAAGAGGTGGAGCATCTAATAGAGGAAGAATTCCAAAACCACCATAACAGACACATAACAAATTCTTGATCTAACAAAAAAGAGCGTTTAACAGAGAGCAAATTCTTTTCATACAACTAGAAAGCATTTTTGCAGAAAATAATACATGTGGAAAAAGAAATAAACAGAGATAGCACACACTAAATACAAGCACCATGATAAATCTCAAAAACATAGAAAAATATCTTAATTACTACTCCCAAAAATGTTGCAAAGCTACAAAAACCAGCGTTAAGGCCTCAAAAATAAAACTTAGTCCAACCCTGTGCTCCTATAGGGAGGTTCTATTTATAATGTGAATTACTCTGGGATACGTCTCAAAAAAGGTATCAAAAATATGGGATTAACCCAGAACAATTATATCAAATCCTAACAACCTATAGCAGGTGGCAGATCTGTCACTATCTATTTAGAAAATGAGTGTAACGATATATATCGCACGAGCTGGATCGGGATGACGCGGTGGCACCTGGGAGTGGGCATGCTCGTTTGACACTGACATTTCACCACCAACGGCTTTATGATATGGTAGTTGTTAGCTACTCAAGCCATGCACCATTTGTTGCGCACTTCCCCCGGCCTGTCGCCATTACAGAGGCTTACGCTGAATTTTTTACCATTGGGGTGAGTTAAATTTTATTTTTTGTTGTTGCAGAGAGTTAATTCTGAGTTGTTCATAGTTGCGGTGAGTTTAATTGAGTTTTCCACTCACTTTCAGTGGAAAATGGTGAGATTCTGCAAGCCTTGTGGTGGATTTACCAAAATTTGTCGATACGTATCGGTGAGATTGCTTGAGTTTGGATGGTGTGTCATGGAATCTTTCACGACCCCATTTTTGGTGATTCTGCAAGCCTTGTGGTGACACTTTGTTTTATTGTATCTTCCGTTATTGTGCGTTGTATCCTTGGTGGTATGCACTAGGATTATTAGCTACGCTTTTGTAGTGCTCCCTCATTTTAATACAAAGTTTTCAGGGGCTCTGTGGTGAGGCAACCCCACCCTTTTATATGTTGTGCATTTTTCTTCTGTGTTGGATTAAGATAATGTGTTAACATTAAACTAGAATAATGACTAAGTGTTAAAAGAAAATCGCTTCCACATAATCGGTTAAGGCGTAGTCTACAGGTTAGGCGCTTGGGCAGGAAATCCCACAAGTGACCTTCCTAGCAATGTCACACATCACAAAATACCCTAGAGAAAGGTGGCACATGTTGTGGTCGTGACAGGTGGTATCAAAGTAGTTTTCGCTCTAAGTGCAGTGTCAAGTTGATGAAATTGGAAAGTGGTTTTGGCTAAGGGGTTTTTGCAGCCAAGGAGATGCTACAATTCGGAACCAGTTGCAAGTTGTCGAAGAAGGTGTCACGCTTCAGGAGTTATATGCTCTGTAAGTTGGGTGCTTCGTTGGATGAGCATTCCACAGGTTCAGAAAAATGTTCTGCAAGTCCAGAAGGGCGCTCCATAGATAGAACGTTCCATAAGGTGGGCGCTCTGCAGAGCAGATGCTCCACAGTCAGGGCGGTCCGTAGACAGAGTGTGCCGCAGGGTGGGAACTCCGCAGATGAAGGTTGCTTCCCAGGAGGCAAGCATCCGTAGACAGGAATTCCACAGCTTAGGCGCCCCGCAAAAGGACATATGCCACAGTGTAGGCACTCCACAGTCGGGTGCACTGCAGGCTTAGGAGCTCCTCAGCACTCCATAGTTAGAGCACTCCCATAGAAAAACTGACGTGTGTTTCGCAGGAAGTTGTCGCGCATTTCGTAGAAATGTGTCATGCGTTCCACAAGATGGTTTCCATAGGAAGGTATCACGCATTCCATAGAAAGGTGTCGCATGTTCTACAGGAAGGTTTCATGCACTCCGTAAAAAGGTGTCACACCCTTAGACAGACAAGAGGTGCATGTGCTCAGGTAACCCCAGTAGCACGAGCAGGTGCGCTCCGGCAAAAAAGTGAAGAGCACCCATTTTTGAAGGTGTGCTCAGGTAAATGGAACTGCGCAAGGAAAAGTGCATTCTACAAGTGCAAATGACGCACAGGAGTGCGCTAAGTCAGAAAAAAAATAATAAAATAATAAAATAAAAAATTTGAAGTGTCATTTTTGAAGGTGCACTCAGGTGAACGGAAGTGCGCCAAGGAAAGGGTGTGTTCTGCAGGTAAAGTGCACTTGGTGGTAGCGAGAGTGAAATAAGTAGGTGCAACTAGCAAACTCACATTTAGGAAAGAAGGTTAAGTGCACCAAGTGAAGGTGCTTCGGTTGAATAAGGTTTGCAAGGGTGCATTCCACATAAAGAAGACATACAGTGGCAATGTGTGGAAAGAAGGCATGGGTGGTAGACATTTTCTTTGATAGATTTGACAGGAACTTAATCGGTTTTTCAGTTAAGTATTCCACATTTGCGAAGGCGTCGTTGAAGTGCTTCACACTCGCAAGTGGGCGGCTTTGCTGTTTGTGAGAGCATTGTTGGACAGTGCTAAGGAAAATGAACAGGTGAAGAAAATGTGCATTCGGGAGAGAACGTGTGCACCGAAGAGAAGGGATCCGAGGTACGCTCAAGGTGTGAGCATTCCTTGGTAGCGTTTAGGTTGGACGCATTTTGGGAAGAGAACCCTTTGGAGGTGTTAACCCAAAAAATCCCACAATGAGCTCTACATGACCTACACCACCTAAAGACATCTACGTATGACCCTCATTTGACCCCATTTGACCCCCACACCCTCAAGAAGGCTAGAAAATATGAAAAAGGGCTTCAAAACCCCTAAAAGAGCCAAAATAGCTCTCATAGGGGCTAAAGCCTCCAAAAAGGGGCTAAAACCCCTCAAAGGAGCTTAAGACCCACAAAAGAGATAAATATTGAGCGAAAGGGTCCATAAGCCCAAAAAGGGGCTAAATCCCCAACCAAGGGCTTAAAACCCTAAAAATCTTGAGAAAAAGTATAAATAGAGGGGTGGGGGTCACTCTCAACTTACTCCTCACTCCTTATCGTTATGTTGCCCATGTGAGTGCCTTGAGACCATTTGCCTCTCAAGCCATTCACCCTGCCTCTCCTCCATTCCTCCATTGAGCCATAGCTCCCCATTCCTAAGAGAGGTGCTTCCCCAAGCTAGGGCATGGTGGCCCGTTTCCACCCATAGAAGGTATCATTTTATGTTTTCTGCCATGTCTATTTTAGTTGTTTAACATATTTTTCTTACAGGTTTATTTCTCATGTTTTGTTGCAGGTCCCCATTAATGCCTTGCAGCTAGTTCTTTATTTTCTAACAGTTGTATGCAGGGTCTTGGAGCTTAACCCTAACCTTGTGTGCAGAGGGGTTTCAGTTCTATTTTATTTCCTTTTTGTTTTTATTTGCATTCTCACAAGAACCCTACCCTTCCATCCTATAGATGGAAGGAAGTCATTCCTACCTGTAGCAAGGGCGAAAGCCCTACTACATATTTGGTGACCATACCAGGTCGATCCCACAGGATCCCTGGACTGTTTTGATAAGTTTTATTTTTTATTTATGTTTTCTTTCCCTAGTTTAGTTTTCTTTCAAATCTAGATTAGATCTATCTTTTCCTACATTTCTAGTTACTGTCGAGCCTCCTCAAGGCCAAATCGAGCCCATTTGGCCACAGTACAGGTTACTGTCAGTCGGATTTGACTCAGGATCAAAAAATTTCACCTTTCGGAGCAGGTCTCTCTTATCGGGTTGAAAGGTGTGACCAGGTCTCTCATTCAGGCCCAAAAGGTGCAACCAAGTTTCTCATTTGGGCCCGAAAGGTGCGACTTCACCCCAGAAGCCAGACTGCTTCTGTCTCTAGTTTCTGCGCGACCCCCTCGCCTATTTTGGGGAAAATTTAGCAACCCCCTCGCCACATTTTCCCTGAAAAGAGAGAACTGTCTCTAAGATTCAGATTTTTTAAAGATTAGGAACTGTCAGTGTGGCTCATCCACCTCTGTCCATCAAACATGTGTTTATTTCCTTTCAGTACCTGTTCATTTTATTATAGCATGTGTAAACCAATGGTAAATTGAATGGCTAATTTATTAATGAATCTGTTTAAAGCTTCAATCAGGAAATTACTGTAGGTTTCAATTCTTCAATTGAAATTAACATCTTTCCTAGCCCCTCCTCCTCTACCCAGTCATCACCCTTCGGGGTATTCTGGGATAAGACGAAGGGTGAAGCTCGTATAGTAATAGGCACTTCACCTGTCATTTTTCAAAACTATTAAAAATGGGTGACTTGGAAGGTAGAGGGGATAGTAGGCCCAGGGGGCCTCATGGCACTCAACGTCCTCCCTGTTGACCGACCTTGCATCAAGAGGGTGACCTAAGGATCTATAGGTGGGCTTAGTCCCATTGTGTTGAGAGCCCAGCACCCTTTCCTGGTTGAAGAGAAATACAGTTGTAAGGCAGTCACCTAGTTAGGCTATCATAGTTCAGATTCAGATATGGTACATGTTTAAATTTATGTTTATCATTTACTATTTCCATCAACAATGTTTTGAACTCTACAGAATATTCATAAACCATTCAAGAAGCCACTAAATACAATAGAAATACAAAAGGACATGCACACAAACCATACCATAAAAAACAACCAAACTCAGTTCATGATGCTGAGCTAGCCATTTAAATTTATAATTTACACTAATTCAAACATCTGCAGTCTTTGAGGACATAAGTCCCTAACTTCCTTAACCATGGGAAGTACTTGGGTTCAACCCAGAAACTCATTATGAGGAGTACCACGGGAACCCCAAAGTAGTTCGCTGCTAAGAGGAATTTCCAAGTTAAACGGGAAACGACCCCCACCGATTGACTAGCACTCCCATGAGGAAAAAACCAAGTGTTGTCTTCTAGAAGTCTTGGTGTCCAAGTGACCACCTAAAGGCAATAGGAATCCATTAAAACTAGGGTCCAAAAATCATCACCATATTTCACCACTTGACATACAAATCAAACATAATTGATCCACCACATTCTTCCTCATGCCTGAGAGGTGATCCATCATAGTTCGGGTCCTTGAACCAACACCGTTGAGACCATTCTCAATGAACCTCTACACCATCAGAAGGCCACACAACCTCTGATTCAGACTCAGAATCGTACCAATCTAATCCAGACCTACATACTACACCATCTATCCCCATGGATGGTGCAAACCCAAATCCATTTTTCATCTTAGTGATTGGCAGTGGACCCATGTCCACACCCCACACCACCACCAACACCCCTGATGGTGGCCCTAGCATAGTCATGCAAACCGTCATAAGCCAGATACCACCCCCCATATTGACCAGTCAAGTTCTCCCACTTGTAACACATGGGGGAAGTGTCCCTTCCACCCACACTGTCCCACTGGGCTTGCCTGGGGGCAGTGGCCCTTCCACCTACACTGCGCCTCCTATCACACATGGGGACAGTGGCCCTTCCACTAACATAGTTTCATTTACCACACTTGGGGGTGGTGGCCTGTCCACAACAGTGCCACAAGTACCCCCAGTTATGCAGGTGCATCATGTCCATGCAAACCCCACCACCACTTCTGCCCCATCTCACATCAACCTTGGGTCAAACCTTCCTTTCATGGCACGTCTCAACCTTCCTGAATTGGATCAATTAACAAATGACCCTATCAACCATCAAACTTTTTGGCCTCCCATGCCAACCAAACTTCCCTTAGACATTCCTAAGTTCGAAGGGAAGGCAGGGGAGTGCCCCCAAAACCACATCATGATGTTTCACCTATGGTGCTCATCAAATAGCATTTTAGATGATTTGATCAGGCTCAAACTGTTCCAACACACCCTCACAGGTGTTGCAACCAAGTGGTACATTGAGCTACCACAAGACAAGTACCCAGATTTTAACTCCTTGGCTTTCATGTTCCTGCAATATTTCCAACTCCCCATTAGATATGATGAATGAGTGGAGATCTTTCTATCTTGCTGCCAAAATACTACAACCCACATAACCGACCACATCCATGCGTAGCAGGGATGTTGTATTTTGTGCAAGATTCAGCTTGATGACAGTATCTTCCTGGGTTGGTTCCTAAGAACTTTGCTACCACCTATAGCAAAGGTCGTCGCATCCGAACGTCCCCAATCCAAAGAGGAGGACATCTTGAAATCCTAGCAATTTGATCTTATCTATACACAATATAGATACCTTTACACTGTCATTCCAAATGCTCCCCATGCATGCACCTATTCTTGGGATGCACCGGGGGCATCCCATGCTGCAAATGGCATCATAGGTTTTGTCTCTCACCAACCACAACACCGTCCGACATCACCTGCAATACCACCACAACCAAGCAACACCCCTAGTGTTGCATACCAAAACCAAACTCTAGACTATGCAAGAATGATGTCCTAGTCCATAGCCACAACTTCTTATGCACAACCTGTACCACCGCATCATGCCTAGGCATTACCTTGGCCAAAACAAAAATACATGGGACAAATGACCACATTTGTGGCACCGGCACCCACCCAAGTCTACTATGCACCACCGGTGCAAGCTGTTTAAGACCCCACCCCTGCTCCACCTTCTCCATTGGGACAGGTGTTTGCACAGCAAAACTGTCCCAACCAGCCAGCCCCCAATAACCAACAAGGGCAAGCCAGAAATAACCGATCCTGGAACCAAGGCAACAACCAAATCCTCCCAACAATGTCACAGAAAACCATCTAGCCCAAAATCCTCGACGACCAAATGCACCGAGATGCAATGCTCCGTTGTGTACAAACCAACTATGCACACTATGTGAGGTTTACGGGCACTACACATACGAGTGTCCCTTCATGGGTTGCACTAAACAAGCCATTAGGAACAAGGTTCAACATGCCACCAATACAACAGATCAAGCCCAACCCAACCTGACACCACCAGGACCTCCTCCTATGGTGCTCCAAAACCCATTACCAGTCCAAGGACTGGTGGCAACTGCACCTCCTCCCCAACCCAATCCCAATGCCCCGAGGGCACCTCTGATGGTAGAAATAGGTGTTCACCACCTACTAGCTATGACAAATGAAGAGGTCAATTTACAAACCAGATGTAATCAATACGGAACCAACACCGAACCCGCTGACACATTAATGACATCTACGTCCAAAACAACCAATGCGCCTCTTTAGTTACCCCCTTTCCTATGCCCCCCCATATTCCAAGTTTCCAACAACGCCACGGATAGAGCTGCTATCAGCTATAGCATCGTGGATGATTTGGCCCAAACACCTACCACCATGTCCGCTCTTCATGTACTCAAAAATTTCCCAATGCAGTGGAAATCCTTACTAGCTGCCCTTGATGCTGTAGACCCCTCTGAATCCAAGTTGATCACATTCGACATGGAGAATGGAGAACCATGGATGCCATCAACCATTACCTTCCAAATCCTGGTGTCTATCCAAAATTTGGTCATGCATCGATGCATAGTGGATGAGGGGGCATCCACATGCATTATGTCTACCCTAGTATGGCAGAAGCTTGGATCCCCAATCCTACAACCATCCTGTACTACTCTATGGGATTATGAAGGCCATCCCACTAAATCCCAATGAATCCTCATGTCCCCATCACATTAGCCAAGAAAATAGTATTGATTGACATAAAGGTTGTCAATGCTCAGTTAGATTATAACCTTCTCCTCAAAAGAAGTTATATGTACACCATGAGAGCCATAGCATCAATTGTTTTCCATCTCATTATGTTCCCCCATGAAGGGAAAATCGTGACGGTTAACCAACTGGCTTATCATGATCCGCAAGGGATAAATGCACCCACCAACATTATCCCTATGATCAACACCATCGATCCGCAAGGGCTAATCACACCTTCCAATGTTATCCCTGCAATCAACACCATGGTTAACAACATACCATCCTCCCCATTGTTGAATGTGGGCCCTGTGTTGTTTGCCAATACCACCATGATAGCTTCTTTCCCCTTAGTGTCACCACCGTTGACACCAAATGAGACTGTGGATTTGTGCATGCTCTCATCTAGCATTGCTACACCCAAACATCAACTGTAGCCACAGCCCCAACCGCAACCGCAACACCATCCATAGCCGCAACACCATCAGCAGCCGCAACATCATCAGCAGCCACAGCATTATGTGCAGCCACCACCACAACCTCATCCCCACATGCAACCAACAAGGATTTATCTGGGCTCCTCCCAGTCCACACAATTCCCTTCCTCTTACCCCCACCTGGTGTCATGAGCAAGCCAGTAATGGTTACCTTAAAATTACCCAATTTTACATTGGGAATTCCCGTGTGGTACCTTGATCCACCATCCCAACCACCAATACCCCAAGTAGTCTTAACCCTCATGCAACCCATTACGGTCGAGTCTCATCCTCCACCCAGCCCGCAAAAACCAACCACCACACCCGCACCCACACTGCCCCACCTAAAAAGGGCCAAGGGAAAAAATGTGAAAGCTACTATTGAGCCTCAACAGATCCTGCCTTACGCTATCTGTGAAGAACAGGGCCACCCGAATCAAAATTTCCTTGATATCCCCATAATCGGTGCACGTTTGGATTCCATGGATACAACGAAAAATATCCCCATGGTTGAACTTCCAAGTGCGCCAATAGTGAGAAACAATTCATTGAGAACAAACCATGCTTGCACCCTCTGTGGTTTGTATGGACACTATTCTCACCACTGCCAAGACTTGTCCAAGTTTTGAATGGCTCTAGTCAACCTTCAACAACATTCCCTTGAATCTGAGATCACTTTGATCAAATAATTTCACCCCCCACCTCCTTCTTTGGACACCATGTCCATTTACATGATGTCCAGTTCTACCGACCCTCTTGTCTCCACCATCAATGATAGTCCATCAGACATGTCTCTTCGTTGCTTCCACAATGATGAGTAGATACTTGAAGCCTTAACTTCCCAGGAATACCCATGGGATGACATGCACCATCACTTGTTCTTCCTCCCCGAAGAACTTGTGTTGCAATCTGACCAATTTTCCATGGAAACCAAAGATTTCATTCATGGGAAATTCAACTGGTTCAAAAACCCCATTCCAGCACCAGATGCCTTCAAAGAAGGGAACATGGCCAACATCTCACCAACCATCAAAATCAACATATCAACCAACCCTGAGGTTGTTGAAGAAATCATGTTGGGGGCATCCTGCTCCCCGGAAGAAGTCGCTGCCTACAAAGCTCTCTTCCAAGAATTATGTGACATCTTTTCCTAGTCCTACACTAAAATGCATGGGTTGGATCCATCCATTGTGGAACACCACATCAACACATGGCCCGATGTGGCCCCCATGAACCAAAATCAATGACCCATCCATCCTTCCAAAGCTTCAACGGTCAAAGCCAAAATTGAGAAGATATGCACAATCGACTTCATTTACCCCATTACATACACCACTTGGGTTTCTAATCCTATTCCCGTAAATAAATAAAAAAGGGTACCATCAGTGTTTGCACAGACTTCCGTGATTTAAATGGGGCGTGTCCCAAAAGTAACTTCCCAACACCCTTCATCGATCAGATTATCGATGCATGCACCAGACATGAGGTCTTTTCCTTCATGGATGGCTTTTTCGAATATAACCAAATTTAGATCCGTAAACAAGATCATTATAAGACTGCATTCACAACCCCATGGGGCACATTTTCCTATTAACTAATGCCCTTTGGTCTGAATAATGTTGGAGCCACCTTCCAGTATGCCATGACATATTGTTTCCACGGCCTAATCCACATCATCTTGGTCTATCTAGACAACCTTATCGCTCAAAAAACAAAACGAGCACAAGATAGAGATGACTTACGAAAAGTCTTTTTGAGATGCCGCAAGTACAAAATTCACCTTAATCTCCTAAAATGTGTTTTTTGTGTCCCAGCAGGCTATCTACTCGGGTTCATCGTATCTCACAAAGGGATAATGGTAGACCCTCTAAAGGTTCAGGATATCCTTTATCTTCCTTCGCCAAAAACTCAGCACCAACTACAGAGCCTCCAAGGCAAGGCCAACTTCCTTCACCGCTTTGTACCAGAGTATGCTACAAAATCCCACGGATGCATTCGCCTACTCTACACAAAAATCCCCTTTGTTTGGGATCAGCAAGCATAAGAATTGTTTAATGCACTCAAGCAATCCCTGCTTCTGCACCATTACTCTCAACACCAGACTTCACCGAGACTTCATTCTCTATGTGTTGGCCTATATTTATGAACACAGAAGTTTGCAGCACACTTAAACCATGAGGACAGGAAACGCATTCAACATCAAGCTAGTTGCCACCTATTGATTGGAGATGTTCTATATCATCAAGGCATTGATACCATCCTACGTTTTTGCCTCACCCGTGATGAGGCCGAGACCATCCTCAATGACCGCCATAGTGAAGGCCACCTTTCAGGTCTCTAAACCACCCAGAATATTCTACATGCCAGCTACTTCTGGCCTTCCATCTTTGCTGATTGCATAGATGTAGTCAAGCATTATCGCAGCTATCAGCTCTTTTCCCTAAAGGTAAGAACCCCCCCTGCACCGTTACACCCCATAGTCATAGTCAGTCCCTTCTGCAAATAGGAAATCGACTTCTTGAAAATCAACCCTGCCTCAACCAACGGTCATAAATACATAATTATGGTATTTGATTACTTCACTAAGTGGACCAAGGCGATGCCCACATTTGATTGTAAAAGTGAAATGGCGGCATGCTTCTTCTTCAACCATGTTATTTCACGATTTGGTGTTCCTAAACAGTTGGTATTAGACCATGGTAAACATTTTGAAGACATTTTTTGGACTGAGCTTTCAACCATGTTGAAATTTGAACACCAGTACTCATCTTCCTACTACCCCCAAGGAAATGGCCAAGTTGAAGCAATCAACAAAATCATCAAAACAATGCTCCAAAGAATGGTAGGAATCCATAAAACCAACTGGCATCACATGTTGTTCTCTGCCCTATGGGCTTATCGTACATCCACAAAAACCACAACTAGTTTCACCCCTTTTCTCCTAGTACATGGCATTGAATCAGTACTCCCTATAGAGTGCCATATCCCATCCCTCCACCATGTGGTTGAACTCCTCCCTGATACTTCACCTTTGGAAGAACAACTCCTCCAACTTGAGAAAACCATAGAAGACCACCGAGCTGCCCTTCAAGCCATCGAAGTAGTGAAAACACGGTCAAAGGACCACCATGACTCCCATTTCCACCCTCACACCTTCAATGAAGGCGATATGGTTCTATTCTACGACCAACCGAATAACAATTTGGGAAAAGTCAAGTTTGATTCAATGTGGTACGGCCCATACGTCATCCACCGTTGCCTCGGAAAAGGGGCATACACCCTTATTGACTCTGATGGACAACTCTTGGAGAATCCCTGCAATGGGCTCTACCTCAAGAGATTCTACGCTTAACATCACCAATGAGTCACTTGATTTTCCTTTTTTGTTTTTCAATGTTTTTCACCACAAGTCAAGGATAGCACCATTATCTACCAATCCAAAGTCACCCAGAGCTTGTTCGAGACACCTCTCACACAACTGGGCTCAAATTTCCATCTTCTATCTCCTTATGACACCATCGTCTCATGTTTAATAAGTAATTTTTGGGACCACTTCCCAAAATTTACCTCAATTTTAGTACCACATAGTGAATGCAAGTGTCTCCGGACCTGTACTTGCATCACGCTTGCCTTCCACCCCTCATGCAGGTTCTCGAGCCACCGCCCATAAGGCGCATCATTTTATTTTAGCATATAGCTATCTAATCCATCCACCGCACCTTATGTGGGTCCCCAGGCCACTACCCGGAGGAAGAATCATTTCTTTTGCATGCATTTGGCATATAACTGCCTCCAGACTTGCACTCGCATCACATGTAGTCAAGTCCTTCCATCACAACTCACACATAGCTCTCCCGACCTCT
This sequence comes from Pseudotsuga menziesii, assembly GCA_001517045.1. Taxonomy (NCBI): domain Eukaryota; kingdom Viridiplantae; phylum Streptophyta; class Pinopsida; order Pinales; family Pinaceae; genus Pseudotsuga; species Pseudotsuga menziesii. Next base: position 33,075 of record LPNX010347431.1, read on the forward strand.
GTCTAAGAGCCACTTTGGTTTGCATGGCTCTGTTGCACCAACTCGCATGCCTCTGTCGTGATCTTTCATGTGCATGTATTGGTATGATTAAGAGCCACCTGCTCAATCCATACTGCACAGATGACCTTTGGACCACTGTTCATCGTCTCGACATAGGGGCACCACCTGTGCCACCGCGATCGGTTGACCATACTAGATTTTCTTTTAAGCTCTTTTCTAACTCCTAAAAGAATGAAAATATGGTCGAGCACAGCTGCTTCCTTTCCTGCTCATTAAAGTATAGGAAAGGGCGTCTACATCATCTCGTTTATCTCCTTTTGCGGACTATGTAGACCATCAAATGAAAAGGACCATCTTGGCACATTCAATCCAAGACCATTTCCCTCTACATACTTTTATGCTTTCTCAGGAAGAGGGGCCAAACTTTACAAAAAAACTCACCATGGGTTGTCGTTAAGCTCTTTTCCAGCCTTCTCATCAAGAAAAGATTGCCGAGCAAACTTGGTCTCGTTCATGCTCGTAAAAGTATCTGAATGGTTGTCCAGTCAGTATAGGTTTAACCTTTTCTGGCATGACTGGAATACCAATGGTAAAGAATTCTCTCATCCCCTAAAGGATGGGCGAGCTCTCTTGTGTATACTTTTATCCTTTTTTGGGAAAAAGCGACTACCAATGAAAAAGATCCCCCACTGGAGTCTTCCTCATGCTTTTAGAATGGCTAAAATTTAAAGGATCATCGAGCATTTTATTTCTCAGGCTCACCAAAAATCCATGAGGTCATACCACAATGGTGTCTTTAGACACCACCCCACAGATAACAGTTTGGCAGCATTCCCACTTTGGGTATCCTTTGTTCAGAGTACTCTGCAATGTGTTTTCCTTGGATCCCATCAATATCAAAAGTGTTTACCTCCCCCAATTAGTTCCCATCTGCAGTGACATTCCCGGTATTACAGCTATGATCCCTTTCCCATGAGTCAGTTTCATTTGCTGCCTGGTCCACCCTGCAATCATACTCTGAACAAAGGAATTTTTAGTCTACTACACCCCCTCTTCCCCTATTCAAACTCCTTCCCTTCCCCCACCCATTCAATGGGTCAGTCCTCAAATTGTCTCACATCTTTCAGTTATCTCCCTCGCACTTCTGGTCAAGAAAACACCATTGCCTTGACCAAGGGTAGGTCTCCCTCTGTCGACGACAACACATGTATTCTAGAGGATAGATCCATAGGTCCATGTATCCTAGTTTCATTAACCTCATGGATGAGTTCCTTGGACCACTTGAGAGGAGTCCTTAGTGCCTCTCGGGACAGTTGTTTCTCATGTGCTCGACTCCAGCTACATCATCGCACCGTTGAGATTCATACAGGGTATTGGTCCATGCCGTATTTGGTTGAAGACCCCAGATGTCACCTGAATCTAGCACATTGATGAGTCTATTTTAGGGACCCCAACAGGTTCATGTCCCTTGTGATTTCTGGGTTGCATTGGAGACAGTGTTCAGAATCCCTAGCAATGCTTCTATATAGATTTATGATTAATGCAGCATGGTTGTACCATAGAGACTCTGACTCTCCGTCAGTACACTATGTACCATTCCAGATCCAGTAGACCATCAGTCATGAAGATATATCATTCCATGAGAATTCCATGGTTCCAATGTAGCAGTTCTTCATATCAGTATTGTATTCATCCTCTCATTGAGACAACCACTATTGTAACAACAATTGTACATGATCGGCTCTTGTATTATAGAGCTCAGATCACATTATTCTTTTGACATCATTACAAGCATGGGGATGACCGCCTCATCCATATACATGTCACACATTATTTGTATCTCACCCATTGATGGGAACCATATTAACACAAAAAATAAAATCCACCATGCCCCAGCCCATGAAGCACCACCTTTCCCCAAGAAAATCCTATGATGTCCGTCACCCATACGATGAGCTCCTGCCCTCACACATCAGGGGGCAATTTGTTAACCCAAAAAATCCCAAAATGAGATCTACATGACCTATACCACCTAAAGACATCTATGTACGACCCTCATTTGACCCCATTTGACCCCCACACCCTCAAGAAGGCTAAAAAATATGGAAAAGGGCTTAAAAACCCCTAAAAAGAACCAAAATAGCTCTCATAGGGGCTAAAGCCTCCAAAAAGGGGCTAAAACCTATCAAAGGAGATTAATACCCCCAAAAGAGCTAAATATGAGTGAAAGGGTCCAAAATCCCAAGAAGGGGCTAAATCCCCAACCAAAGGCTTAAAACCCTAAAAATCTTGAGAAAAAGTATAAATAGAGGGGTGGGGGTCACTCTCAACTCACTCCTCACTCCTTATCGTTACGTTGCCCATGTGAGTGCCTTGAGACCATTTGCCTCTCAAGCCATTCACCCTCCCTCTCCTCCATTCCTCCATTGAGCCATAGCTCCCCATTCCTTAGAGAGGTGCTTCCCCAAGCTAGGGCATGGTTGCCCATTTCCACCCATACAAGGTATCATTTTATGTTTTCTGCCATGTCTATTTTAGTTGTTTAACATATTTTTCTTACAGGTTTATTTCTCATGTTTTGTTGCAAGTCCCCAGTAATGCCTTGCAGCTAGTTCTTTATTTTCTAACAGTTGTATGCAGGGTCTTGGATCTTAACCCTAACCTTTTGTGCAGAGGGGTTTCGATTCTATTTCATTTCCTTTCTATTTTTATTTCCATTCTCATAGGAACCCTACCCCCATCCTATAGAAGGAAGGAAGCCGTTCCTACCTGTAGCAAGGGCGAAAGCCCTACTACAGGAGGCATTAACAGCATGCACTCCACAGGAGCGCTCAGAAACGAGCGTTTCCACAGAATAGTGTGCTCAGGAGTAGCGACCTCAGGAAGGTGCGTGTCCATAGAAGGGCGTCCGTAGAGGTGTGCTCTTAGTAGTTCGGAACAAAGGTGTGTTAGGCAGTTTGGCTTGGAGCGATTGGCTAAGTAGAGCGTTTTAGTAAAACGCTTTGGAAAGCAACCAGTGGTGCAGGCTTGAGGAGAAGTGTGATGGCGGAGAAGTGTGCTTAGACAGGTTTTTGTCTAAGTGTGGAAGTATTGAAGAGCACTGTTTGAAGTGCATTTTCACCCATCGAAAGGTTCGTTTGGTGAAGTGTCAGCAAATGGAAGAGGCATCAAGGAAAAGGTGTTCTTGGGTGTGTTTTGCAGAATGACAATTTGGTTAAGTGTTGGTTCGCTTAGACGGTGCTAAGTGTTCCAAGGAGAAACGAAGGTTGCTAAGGAGTTGGCGGCCAAGTGAGCAGGAAAATCTCAAGTGAGGTGCAAGTTGAGGCATCGCACAGACTTTGCGGTAGCAAGGTTGAAAGTTAGAGATGGCTGGAAATATTTTAGTGGATACATTGGTTGAAATGTCCAAGTGTTTGTGGCAGATTGATGCTTTGCTGCAGATGATGTTCCATAAGCCAGATGAAGGAAAAGTGGAGTGTGTTGCGGTGGAAAACGCAGACTTCACTCATGGTTTAGCAAGCCAAGTAGTTGCGGTGGCACCTTGCGATGAGACTAGAGGGTTTCCAAGAATGAATACAATGAAGGTTTGGGATGGACACTTGGTGCAGACAGTTCAAAAGTTAGCTATGATGGGAGTTTTGTGAGTTGGGTTGAGAAGACAACCTAGGTTGAAGATTTCGGAGAAGGCACAGTTCAGCAGCAAACTCAGCAGCTTGATGACCAAGATGGCCAAGGCTGGGTTAGTCTTGGAAATGGGCAGAACAACAGAGGTGATGCTCAACGGTGGTTTCGGTTGATGCGGAGTCTATTCATGATGGTATAAGTAGTGAGGGATTGCAATGAACATGCATCCAAGGGAGTTGCGGGCCTCCATGATGAGATGATTTTGGCAGAACGATGGAAATCAGCATTGGTTGAAGTCTTAGAGTTGGTGATGGCTCTAAGCATGACTACTATGAGTCCTTGAGGAAATGAGGCATAGCAATGAACAGAAGTTGGAACAGCAAGCTTGCGGATCCAAGAGATGGATGACAGCAAGACTTGGCGACTAGTTGATGAGGAGTTGCATGGATGGGTTTCAGGGGAAGACTTAGAAGATTTTTAGAATTTGTTGAATATTTTTGTTGACATGTTGACATGTGATGTATGGTGGCATCACTTTGGTTTTGACCCAGGTGGATGAGGAGATGACTGTGTTGGCTTGCTACCCTTGACAAAGGCATTGAGTCCAAGGGAACCTTGGAAAGGTGGCCTTAGACAATGAACAGTCAAACGGTGCGGATACATTCAGCCAGGGGTGCTTCAGTGAATTGTCTAAGTGTTTGGACAATTCAACCATGGTTTTTACCATGGATCAGCAGGTTGTGGAGTACACTTAAACGTAGAGGGAAATGCAGTTCAGAGATGATGACGTTCATTCCTTCAAGTTGGATAGAAATTTGGATTAGCGCCCCAAATTGTATGGATTTAGGGGCTAGCAGCGGATGGAGACATTGAGGGATTGGCTAAGTACTGATGGTACTAGGTGGCAGGATTATTAGCTGATGGTTGAGAGTTTTTTAGACACTCTCAGTTGTGGCAAACGGTTGTGGATTAGTTGGTCAAGAGAGGCACCGATTGCAGCAGGTTCCTAAGTTACATGGGAACGTTGTCGGGACAACAACTATTTTGAGTGGGGGAGGCTATCACGGCCCCGTTTTGGGTGACACCTTCACCACGCCCAACAGATACCTTGGGTCCCCAAGTGGGCACGTTGGATCTGAGCGGAAGGTTTGGAAAGTGTTAACTTGTCTAAGTGGCAGGACAGTGTGGGGTGTGCGGACCAGAGAGGGTGTGCACCCACAAGACAAAGCCCACGTTTGACGAGCGCGGCACCTTTGGCACATTCGGCGGTTGGCAGTACCCTTGGACCCAAAGCAGACGTTGGAAGAAAAAACCTTAGGAGAGTGGGTAAATGACACACAGTGATGTAGAAGGGCATGCAGACAGACAGGAAGGAGAAACAAGCATCCATAGAAGGTGGGCATGACACCACGTTGTTGTGGAATTCAAGGCATGCTGAGTAGGACGGGAGCACCCAACACCCAACCGAAGAATCCACCAAGTATGTGCACAAAAGAGGGGAAGTCAACCAAGAGAAAGAGTGGGGCGTGTGGACCTCGAGCAAGTGGTTTGCTTAGCAAGGGGGCGCGCCCACCTTTTGAGGAGACTCCTACTCAAGAGGCACCTATATATTGGCAAAGGCATTTGTCATTCATTCAAGCAATCAAGTTGGAACAACTCTAAGTCTGAGGGCATACAAGGAACATAACCATAATAGTCAAAGAAGTTGCAACATGAAGCAAAGAAAGTCGATGTTGATGCATTTTCGGTCTTTTTTTTTGTTTATGGGCACTTCATTGTTGTGTGTGTTGAGTTGCAATTGATGCCAGCACTTTGTTTTATTGTATCTTCTGTTATTGTGTGTTGTATCCTTGGTGGTGCACACTGGGAGTATTAGCTGTGATTTTGCAGTGCTCCCTCATTTTAATACAAAGTTTTCAAGGGCTCTACGGTGAGGCAACCCCACCCTTTTATCTGTTGTCCATTTTTCTTCTGTGTTGGCTTAATATAATGTGTTAAAATTAACTAGAATAATGACTAAGTGTTAAAAGCAAATCGCTTCCGCATAATCGGTTAAGGCGTAGTCTACAGGTTAGGCGCTTGGGCAGGCAATCCCTCAAGCGGCCTTCCTGGCAGTGTCGCACGTCGCAACAAACCCTAGAGAAAGGTGGGGCGTGTTGTGGCCGTGACAGAATCGGCTGTGTTTGGCCAGTTTGTCGATGGTATCAGTTGAGTGACTATTTTCTTAGTTTTTTTTTTGGTATATATATATATATAAAGTTGAGTTTTTTGGGGGGTTGAGTTTTATATATATATATATTTGGAAAGGTGTTTAACATTTGTTAAATTATAAAGAATTTATATAGTAGGTGTTTTGGTTTATATATATATATAGTTTTAAATATAAATAATGTTGATTACAGATGGGTGGATGTTGTTCTATAATATACATATACATACATACATACATACATACATACATATATATATATAATAAACTAATAAATGTATTTTATGGTTTATGTTTTTTTATATTTTATTTATTATTATTTCTCTTTTAATATTTTTATTGATAGGTATTATTTATACCACATGTGTTTTAGTGCAAGAAATACTTCATTAATACAAAGACCATTTAGTGGATGCCCATGATGCAGTAAATTATGTGAGGTTGGGGCAATGGCTCAACAAATTCCTTCGCGAATGGGAAATCTTTTAAGCTACTTGGGTCAATAGTTAGGTCTGTCGGGAAATTACCAAAAGCATTTTAGTATTTCCAATGCTTAGAATCAGATTATGTGACTTGTGTTGGATTCATAACCAGCATAGATCCAAATCCTTGGCTCTATCAAGCGCCGAGAGGGATCAAATCTTTGGAGGTGCAAACCTCTTTTAAGTATTGCACTCAAGTATCACCTTTGGTGTGATTCAGCCCAAAAGACACGTCTTTTTATTTAACGTCGACATATAATATTTTTATTATTAATATTTAATACTATTTATGGTGGACATATAATATTTTTTATTTTGTCACTAAATAACATTACAACATCTCCCCCATACATGGTTTTAAAACCATGTGCAAGACCCTCCTAAAATCATGGGTTATTTAGGAGGCCTTGCACATGGTCTTAAAACTATTTGCAACGACCTCCTAAACTATGTAGAATAAAACCATGGGTTGTTTAGAAGGCCTTGCACATGGTCTTAAAACCATTTGCAACGACCTCCTAAACCATGTTGAATAAAACCATGGGTTTTTTAGGAGGCCTTGCACATGGATTTAAAACCATTTGCAAGGCCCTCCTAAACCATGTATTTTTTTCGGATATTTCAATTTTTTATTTTTTTTTATTTTGTTAAGTAGGAACATTACAACATCTCCCCCCATATTATGTTGTTTTTCAGCAGATAATTCTACATATAAAACTTAATTCTATGTTTTTCTAAATGAATGATTGTAATGTGAAACAAATAAAATTTACATAATTTACCTAAATCTTAAAAAAAAATATTGTAGCTTCAAATACTATGCTATACTATTCATATATACTATGCTATACTGTTCATATAGTTGTAGGTCAAAATAAGTTGTTTTTTCCACTTACAATGCCTTAAAAGGTACATTCAAAGTTTAAAATCCTTCTCTGCAGTTTTATTATTTAGAATATTGTTGGAGCAGGTTCCCGCAGCTACAGGAAAAGCTGCCATTTTGGCGGATAGACAGTATGGTGAAGACGAAGAGATAAGGTAAAGCTACGATGCCGTAGCAGGTTTCTAGCTGTAGAGCAGAGCCAGAAACCATGACTATTGAAACAGAGAAGTCAAGGAAGACGACAATACCTGAGCGGCTGAGAAGAGAGAGCTCAACCACTCCATTGAAGGCAGCGGTGAAGATAGGAGGGTTCAGCTACCCTCATAAAGGAAAAGGAGAAATGAGGCCGAGGCATTGAAGACAAAGGACAGAAGACCGAAAGCAGTGCATAGTACCCATGGTCAGTGCCGAGAAGCATGGAAGACTGCAGAGAGCAATGGTGTGATGGAAAGCGGCTACCCCAAGTACAGATATGCCGACTGTCACTAGTTAGGGTTTGGGTTACTGTTGGGATAGGCCCACAGTGTTGTAATGGTGAGACCTTCGGGCCACCTATAAAGGGATGTATTTTGTATTGTAAAAGGTTGGTATTTTGGGCATTTTAGGCCATCCAGCTAGTCAGATTATCAGTAGTATGTTAGATGACTGTTATTTTGTATTGTAACAATCCGCAGGGATTAACAGAGAGAGAGAGAGTGAGAGTATATTGTAAGAAGGCAATATAGAGATAGAGAAGAGATCTAGGAGAGAAGGGATCTAGGCTATGTGCGGAGTTACCCAGAAGATCTCTAGCTGCATATGCGGTGCAGCAGAACTGTGTACCTCTCTCAAGTTATAACATAGAAACACAGTTATGTGGACGTAACTTCCACCCTGGAAGTGAACCACGTAAAATCAGAGTGTTATGTGTTTGATTCATGTGATTGTAGTTACTTGTTATATCTGTCATTCATTACATGAACTTTGCTTACAGTAAATGTATGTGTATGTTATTCAATTCACAGCATATTACAGGGATAAATGCAAGTTGAAGTCTTTAGGTATTCTGTATAAGGATTTGTCTAAGTTTCACCTGAGACAGTTAAGTGTCACAGTATAAAACAGCTTTCCGCATTGTGTTCGGTAAGACAACACCAGTAAGAAAAGTACACTGAGTCGCAGCGGTAGGATATCGCAGGGAGGCGATATCTCACCAGCAGAGGAGCTGCGGTGAGTGATACCATGGGTTGACGAGTAAGCATAGGAGATATTTCGGTGTTTCCCCAGGTGCGGCGATGCGATAGAGGTTGGATTCATTGCGAGTAAGAGGAAACTGTGCATCACGTCGCAAAGAGGAAAGAGTGTTCTCGCGAGCTAAGAAGGGCTGCGAGACACACATAGGATTCCATACAGAACCTGGTCGAGACACTTGAGTCCTTGACCAACCCATTAGGATCACTTCGGGTGAGACTTCAGGCCGCTCCGCGGTCTATCGCCGAAAGGGTCGGTGAGCTAGGGGTGTTGTTGGTTCATTATAGTAAACCCGGGTCTGCCCACATGACCAACAAATGGTTTCGTTGTCAGTTTTGAACAAACTGAGCACAGATGTTCTGTTGGCATCCTACTAGAGACGAACTCAACGAGTGGGTTGTGTCTAACCAGAAAGAGTTTGCTGAATGAGAGAACAAGAGTCCTAGATTGAGTACAGAGGACTGGTTACAAAAACATATCGTTACAGACCTGCATGCGATATTTTTTGCGACCTTTGGAAACGAGATTTACGACTGGTTATCAAAGTTGACTGATAAGAACATATTCAAGAAGAAAAGAAACATCGTCTGGACACCGGAGCTGATTCAGACCATGAAGAACCTTGATAATCCCATTACGAGGATAGTAGACTTCTGGCTTGTGAGTGTTCTAGAAGGATTTGTCACAGAGTTTGCAGTTGACCAGAGAAAAAGCTTCAGCGAGGCTGAACGATACTTCTTCAAAGGATATCGCGGTAAGTACCTAAAATCTTTAAACTTGTCCATTAAGATGCTATTATATGAAAAAGGAAGAATGGATCTAGTTTCAGATGAATAAGTAAAGATAGTAATGTCACAAGAGTTTGAAAGTGATTTTGATGGCATTGGACATACACGTAGTGGAAAGAAATACAAAGTAGATTTCAGCTCTCCCATATTTGAAGATAGTTCAGATAATACTAGATAACAAAGTCACAGTACCACAGATAGAACAGAAGGGGGTATCCCTTACCACCCTTATACCCCACAGAAACAGACCGGGACTCAGAACAATCCCATAGGAACTCCATCTAGTAGCTCATAGATAGTACATACTACCGCTACATCACCTCCACCTACACCGCCAAGTGGTAGTAACACAGCAAATCAACATCCACCACGAAGAAATAGAATGGGGGATGATATGAAGCTACCTATCTTTAAGGGTACAGGGGCAGAGGACCCAGAGCAGCATTGGTTTCTATGTGAAGCCGTGTGGACCATTAAAGCAATCAATGATGATAATAGTAAACTTGTATAGTTGGTCACCACACTGAGAGAACGAGACTTAACATGGTATATGAAGTATACCTCAGCGGTACCCAAAACACTTGTCTAGGTCAGGACTGCCATGATTAAAGAGTTTAAGAAACCTAAGTCTGAGTCACAGTGCATTACAGAGCTCAAAGACATCAAACAGTTACCTACAGATTCAGTGTGGGACTTCGATCAAAAATTTAAATCCTTTATAGACAAAGTCAGCTTTGAGTTTGCACCGGAGCAGCATAAGGAATGGTTTATTGCAGCACTGCTCCCTCACATCAGACTACCATTAATGCAGTAGAAACTCTAGATGCAGGATGACGCATTGGAGATGGTGATGAAACTAGAGGCTTCACCTCTAGCTGAAACTAGCACAGGTATGACAAATCTGCAAAACCAGTTGGCTAATCTCACGATACAGATGCATGAACTTAAGAAAGGGAAAGAGGTTGCACAAGAAGTATGGTGCGTAAAGTGTAAAGCACAAGGCCATACTAAAGATAACTGTCCAGTCTTTGTAGAATACCTAGCAACCGGGGCTCCTAACCCCTTACCACAGACCCATGGGCCATGGTGTGAAATATGCAAAACAAGAGGACATCTACCTCACCAGTGCCCTCTACTTCAGAAGTACGTGCAGACACCTAAGAACTTATACTGCGTCTTCTGTAAGTCCGTAGGCCATGATGAACATGATTTCCAAGCCTATGATCTCATGGTCAGGAGCAAGCAAGACCTATACAGAGTCCAATCAGATACACAGGGTCAAGCAGCAGGACCACAGCATGATCTGGCTTATGTTGGCCATGGAGGAGGACGAGGAGGACGAGGAGGATTCAGAGGCTTTGGCCGTGGAGGAGGATTCAGAGGCTTTGGCCATGGAGAAGGATTTGGACATGGTCGCGGACCAGTCACTTGTTACAACTGTGGAGTTGTAGGACATTATGCTAGGGACTGTCAAATCCCTACCACCACATGTAACTATTGCAAATCTTACAATCACGCTATAGAAGAATGCCCTACCTTGATAGCTAAGATCAGAGAACCTAAGCCAGCAGTACACCAGAACATCTAGTTTATTACTGCTAAGCAGGAAGAACCAGAACTAAGAGTCAATATTGTGACTCGCAGTGGTGCTTCCACCAATGAGATATCGCAGGTTACTGAAATGACCACAGGTCAGGAGTGGGTGCGTAAAGCTCATAACAAAGCAACACCACTTGACCTATAGAAGAACAAGAAGAAATTTTAGGAAGCTAATACTTTCTTTGATGACCCTATGCAATCAGGATCGTAGGTACCACCATCTAGGGGCGTATCGCAGCAAGCACCTTGTGGCGTTATCCCTAACCAAACATCGCAGGCTACCACATCGGGCGCTTGCGACGAAGACGAGTTAGTAGGAAGTGTACAATCCTTCCTGCGCAGTTGTTTTAAACTCGTGAGAAATGAGCAAGCTATTGGAGAACTTCAGTGCATCATAGATCAGTGTCAACCATATTCTTCCGTGAGCAGTGCATAGTGCGCTGTTCATAGTATTAGGGGACATACAAGAACAGGAAGAGAGATGCGACTCACAGCACAAGTTGGAGAATTTGAAATGGACGAGGTGATCCTAGATCTGGGATCGAAGGTCAATGTTCTAACTAAGCAGACATGGGAACAGATGGGTAGCCCTAAGTTAGTCATATCGCTTATCCACCTCAGATTAGCTAATCAACAGCGGGTATCACCCCTGGGTCGATTATCGCAGGTGCCATTTGACATTGACATAGTTCACAGCTCTGCGGACTTTCAAGTTATAGAAATTATTGGTGATAGTAGACCATATCCAGCACTACTAGGAATTGATTGGGCGATCGGTAACATGGCCGTTATCGACTTAAAGAGAAGACAAATGACCTTTGAGGATGCACAGATCCGGGTCATCTCACCGTAAGATCCTCTTCAGGGTCCTAGATACATTGAACCTATCCGACCAGAGGAAGAGGCACGTAACATGGACAGCCTCTATCAGATGACTGCGAACCAGAGCGACTACATCAATCCAACCACAGAAGGGAACATTAGTTGGCGATGCGACAGCTCATGCGCATCGGATTCGGATGTTGGTCTAGAGAACTGGCAGAACAGACTTTACGAAGTCTCAGCGCGCAGATTTGTGATGCCGCATGAAAAAGAGGCTATTATCAGAGAAGCACATTCAGGTACCGCAGGAGGTCATTTCGCTGGAAAGCCGACTGCGCAAAAAATCCTGACCGTAGGATTATGGTGGCCCACATTACACAAAGACACTAAGGAATTTTGCAGATGCTGCGATATCTACCAGAGGGTAGGAAAACCTTCACGACGGGATGAAATGCCGCTGCAACCGCAGGTTACGTTGCGCGCATTTGACAAGTGGGCTATAGATTTTGTGGGTCCTATCAACCCACCGGGAAAACGAACTGGTGCGAGATATATCATCACTAGAATAGAGTACCTCACCAGGTGGGCAGAGGCCAAAGCAGTAAGAAATTGTGATGCTGCTACAGCCGCACAGTTCATTTTTGAAAACATCATCACTAGATTTTGATGCCCAGTAATTTTGATGAGCGATCAAGGCACACACTTCTTGAACCACGCCATTGAGGCCTTGACGAAATAATTCCAAACACAGCACCATAAGAGCACTCCCTACCACCCGCAAGATAATGGTACGGTGGAGGACTTTAACAAGATTTTAGAAAATTCTCTTACTAAGATATGCAACAGCCAAAGGAATGATTGGGACCTCAGATTTAACGTTGCATTATGGGCATATAGGACTACATGCAAGAAACTTACAAGACACACACCTTTCAGCTTGGTGTATGGACAGGAGGCTTTTATGCCTATGGAGTATATCCTTCCCAGTTTAAGAATTGCTCAGATCACTGAAATTGCTGATACAGACACGGTGCATGAGAGGCTAGCGTAGCTGCTTGCCTTAGGGGAAGACAGATTCATCGATGGATTCCATCAGAAAGTGCAGAAGGCACGAGAAAAAGCTTGGCATGATAGGCACATTAAGAGTAAGACTCTTCAGATTGGGGATCTATTACTCCTCTATGACAGTAAATTTATTAAGTTTCCAGGGAATTTCAAGACGCATTGGTTGGGGCCGTATCAGATACAGCAAGTCATAGAGGGAGGAGCCATTCAGCTCAGCAAATTGAATGGGGAGCTTCTTCCCACGATGATCAATGGAAGTAGGCTTAATCTTTATAGTGACAGCCACTCCACCTCTCAGCCCTAATTCAGAGTCGCGGATGGTGCAGATGTCCAGTGTAGTTGAAAGGAGGCATCGCACCGGGAATTAGTCTACACTGGCAGGTATTCTAATTATAAGGAATCGCATAAGGACGGTTCATTAAAAAAAAAAAAGACACGTGTAAGTTTGTTTTGAGCAAGTGATGCGGTGTGGCATCGCAGCAGCGCGATGTTTCTCCGTTCCACATACCTAGTTGCAACGAGACAGAGGGCTAGTCAAGTCACCTTCTAACAGACAGTTAATGAGGAAATGACCAATATACCTTACCGTAGATTTGGCACGGCATAATAAATTTTTCCAAATTTGGCAAATCTTCGACGAGACCGGTGCCTGCACACACACGTTTCGAGGAAAATTGATCGGATTTCAGCATTTATTGAGGATCGAAATGACGGGTGTGGTCTCGTCCAAGCAATTAATATGACTGACGGGTTCAGTCTAGATGACCATTGCGTCCGGGATTACCGCCTTCAGTATAAAAGCAGAAATTATTCATTCGGGAGGGTTACTTTTGCAAAGAGCCGAGAGCTATAGAGTGCAGTGTTAAGTTTCCCCTGTCTAGAGCTAATTTCGTTACAGAGTGCTGTGATTTCCAGAGTTTGCATCCATTTCCAATCCAAAGTATAACACTGAGTGGGTTCTACCCAAGGAGGAACCTTTAGAAGACAGTCTGAAACGCTTCGAGTATGGTGGACGTATGCCTGCTATGGCGACGACGCCCAGGGTTGTGAAATTAGGAATATCACAGGTAAGACAATTTCCAAGGATGAGGAATCAAGCGCAGGATGTAGAAGATGTCATCAAAATATCTGTTGAAGAGAAGAAGAAAGACGAGCCGATCACTCAAGATAAGAAAGCAGAGCAGCAGAATGATGAGAAGAAATCTCCCGCTAGGAAGAAAGTAAAAATGAGAAAAAGAAACCAACGGGAGAAGGGAGATGACCTATCTCATCAGCTAAGAGAAGAACAAATAGTTCCAAAGGTCAGGAATGAAAATATACAGAACCCAAGTAGTGTGAATACCTGGAGTGAGTTGCTGAGAAGAAAAGTGAAAGGGAAAACAAACCGAACAAGCAGAACTTCAAGATGCAGACAGAGGCTTGTTCTCGGAAGGGAATTCCTGGTTTGTATACCTTTCGCATAAGTAGGAGCCAGACTAAATGAAATGTTGAGAAGGCTAGAAGATAAAGATTTTCCTTGTGATAAAATTTCTAACCCAGATAAAGAGGAAAGGATATATGTGGAAGATTTCTATAGACCTGGAGATCCTTAAAAGGTCTCGCAAGCGATGAAAGCGAGAGCATGACAATGAGGGAAGGAAAGATAAGAAAGCCCAACGAACTAAGTTACAGAAACTAAAAAGAGCGTGTCGCAGCTATGGAGAACGAAGTCACAAGACTTCGGGACAAGCTTCAGCGCACTTCGCAGGAAGCCAAGGAGAAGCTACAGCAGGAGAAGCCTGTTGGTAATGGCTCGGGGACGAGCCACAAGTAAGTGTTAGGGGACTGTTGGAGCAGGGTCTCGCAGCTACAGGAAAAGCTGCCATTTTGGCAGATAGACAGTATGGTGAAGACAAAGAGATAAGGTAAAGCTACGACGTTGTAGCAGGTTTCTAGCTATAGAGCAGAGCCAGAAACCGTGACTATTGAAACAGATAAGTCAAGGAAGACGACAGTACCTGAGCGGCCGAGAAGAGAGAGCTCAACCACTGCATTGAAGGCAGCAGTGAAGATAGGAGGGTTCAGCTACCCTCATAAAGGAAAAGGAGAAATGAGGCCAAGGCATTGAAGACAAAGGATAGAAGACGGGAACCGGTGCATAGTACCCATGGTCAGTGTCGAGAAGCATGGAAGACTGCAGAGAGCAGTGGTGTGACGGAAAGCGGCTACCCCAAGTACAGATATGCCGACTGTCACTAGTTAGGGTTTGGGTTACTGTTGGGACAGGCCCACAGTGTTGTAATGGCGAGACCTTCAGGCTGCCTATAAAGGGATGTATTTTGTATTGTAAAAGGTTGGCATTTTGGGCATTTTAGGCCATCCAGCTAGTTAGATTATCAGTAGTCTGTTATCTTACTGTTATTTTGTATTGGAACAATCCGCAGGGATTGACAGAGAGAGAGAGAGTGAGAGTATATTGTAAGAAGGCAATATAGAGATAGAGAAGAGATCTAGGAGAGAAGGGCTCCAGGCTGTGTGGGGAGTTACCCAGAAGATCTCTAGATGCATATGCGGTGCAGCAGAACTGTGTACCTCTCTCAACTTATAATATAGAAACACATTTCTGTGGACGTAACTTCCACCCTGGAAGTGAACCACGTAAAATTAGAGTGTTATGTGTTTGATTCATGTGATTGTAGTTACTTGTTATATCTGTCATTCATTACATGAACTTTGCTTACAGTAAATGTATGTGTATGTTATTCAGTTCACGGCATATTACAGGGATAAATGCAAGTTGAAGTGTTTAGGTATTATGTATAAGGATTTGTCTAATTTCAACCTGAGACAATTAAGTGTCGCAGTATAAAACAGCTTTGCGCATTGTGTCCGGTAAGATAGCACCAGTAAGAAAAGTACGCTGAGTCGCAGCGGTACGATATCGTAGGGAGGCGATATCGCACCAATAGAGGAGCTGTGGTGTGCAATACTGTGGGTTGAGGAGTAAGCATAGGAGAGAGTCAAGTGTTTCCCCAGGTGCGGCGATGCGATAGAGGTTGGAGTCATTGCGAGCAAGAGGAAACTGTGCATCACGTCGCAGAGAGGAAAGAGTGGTCTCGCGAGCTAAGAAGGGTTGCGAGACGCACATAGGATGCCATACAGAACCTGGTCGAGACACTTGAGTCCTCGACCAACCCATTAGGATCACTTCGGGTGAGACTTTAGGCCGCTCCGCGGTCTATCGCCGAAAGGGCCGGTGAGCTAGGGGTGTTGTTGGCTCATTATAGTAAACCTGGGTCTGCCCACACGACCAACAAATATCAAGTGATGAAAGCACAATTGTCTCTGAAGTACTATATTTTTCATGGATTTCTAAATCTTGATTTGCTTATAGATGTAAATTTCTTTCCATTGTACTCCCAACTAGACGCTCGAAACTCCTACATTATCTGGATTCTCTGAACCTAGTTCACTGCATGAAGATAAAATCCTAGTAATATGATCAAATACGTTAGTGTTGTTAAAAGAATTCACAAGTAAAATACAAGTTACTAATACTTTATACAGCTATATGGTTATATATAAAGAAAATCAAACCTCTATATAGCTGTATCATCAGAAGATAAATCTTCTAAGGCATGTGTACTCTTTATAGCATTTATGAACAGGCCAATGGGTTTTTTTCATTATAATTCTCTGGATTCATAAGGCCTTGCATACAGTCATGATAATCAAAGCAGTCATCCAGCCACAGGCTTTCAATGGGAAGTTCGGGAAGAATGTGAAGGAATTATTTGATGGTGTTCCTATCAATGAAATTTGATATTAACGGTTCTTCAGTAAGAATTTGTACATTGAAATCCACGTCATCAAGTGCTTCCCATAGCTTGTGCAAGTTGGTACCCGCTCATACAAACAATTCGGAATCTCGGAAGACTTTGAGAAATTTGAACCACCTTGTGGATGTAGCAAGATTAATAGTATCATTCCATTCCATATCATGTTGTTCACCTAATGATCTGATTTGAGACACCTCCTCATCGTCCGTTGGGACATGCCAATTTTTAGGGCAGTCTTGTTCAATGTTGGTTAGACGAAGATTAGCTCTTTCAAGAGCACCTGAATAGGAAGTTGCAGTAAGAGCTGTTGGATTCACAGTAATATCTATCCTATCTTCCAGCTGATAAAATGATGGGTTATGAGCAATATTCATACCTGTGGACATAGGTAACAATGAAGTTCCTATTGTAGACCATGCTCGTTGAGCTGCAGGAAGTTGATTGATCAACAATGGTGTAGATTGTAGCACCGTGGAAGCATCAGCACTCTCATGGGAAGCCTGCATGATGGGTACTCCCAATGTAATGGGAAAAATACCGTTTCTCATGTTCAGGGGCTTAAAACATACTTGACAGCCTTTGAATATAGAAGAAGCTGAGAAATGCTTTAAGGATTGGCTTAGGCACATCCAACATAGAAGATGGCCACATATTGTTATGGATTTAGCCTCATTGCAGGATCCCTGTGTAGTAGTAGAACTCACGGTCTTAGACATGCAGGAGTTGCATCTTGTACTATTATTGCCAGGAGATTGCTTTGCACTAGTAAATCCAGATTGCTTTGCAGATTGTTTTATCTCACAAGTAAATCCATTTCTGAACTAATTTTATCATGCTATTTGATTAACTTTTTATAAGCCAATTATCTTATGCATGGAGTGTATGGTTTCTAATTCAAGGTTTCATGTAAATAAATTGTTCTCAATAGTTCTACTTCATATAGTAAAAAGTAAATATTTATAGCTGACCTCCTTTATATAACATTACAACATCTTTGGAAATAATATTTATAGTCCACATTTACATGAGGAATGTTACGTTACATAATGTTACAACATCTCCCTCATAATATTTATAGCCAACATTTACATGAGGAAGATTACGGAACGTTACAGAACATTACAAGATCTCCCCCATACTAGGCTGTAGAGCGCCTCTCAGCGCAATGACAAACTTGTCAAAGATGGCTATGTTTGTCGACAAAATGATAATTTTGACTAAAACCAAAAAATGCATGCACAATCTTTTTTAATGAAAGTCGATGCCTTGTGCTTACAAATGGTTTGTCCAAAATCATTTTCATCAATTTTCCATTGTCTGTTCTATATAGGCCTCCATTCTATCAATAGGGATCAACACCACGTATCACCAATTAAAATATTTTGACCCCTGAATGAGGCCAATTGATCACTTGGGACATCTCACACTCGACCGCAATCGAAGGATAGATTTTCTCTTAGAAATAGCTTTAAGTCCACTAGTGAACAATAAACATTGTATAAAGGTAGTCCAAGAGGAGAGAGAGTTTTAATTTTAAAATAAAAAACAATTATGGCAGAGATACAAAGACAAAGCCTATGGTTCATGGGACCTATCAATCGCAACTCAAATGAGGTGATGGGATTTGATTTACTCATGCAAGGCCTCAATGATCAGTAAAATAACATGCTGATTAAAATGGTAGGTACAGGAGGGAATTCATCAAAACACGGCATGGATTGGGGTGGAGCATCTTGTCCCAGTTTTATTGTTTCCATGCGGTTACGATAGGAATGATTGCAAGTAAATATTAGGAGATGATGGCTATGGATTGCATATAGGAGGCTCGGGCACATAGTATAGGATCATAAACCTGGCATTTCAACCAGTTGCATGAAAGAAGTTGCTAGTAAAGGGTAAAGAAACTGGACTCAACAGTTCAAGTCATTCATTCAGGTATGAAGATGACGATTGACAAATATCATCATGGAGGTTTCAACAAACACTACGGTAGTCATACTTCAAGTCAATCTGTACTCAAGAAACCAAAATTTAGTTGAGGGGGGAGGGGGGTTGTTTTTATACTATGAGAAATAGAAAAGTATGGAGGATGTTGTGGCCACAACAATTGGAAAAACACTAGAAGAACCAGTTATCTCTACCTTAGATCAGTCAAATATTTGTACTCATCCAAGTGGTAAAGATAAAAACGTCAGATGATTATAATATCTCTTGTATTCATGGCTATCACTTCGACAAATACTCAAAATTTCCAATAAGATATGAATCAATGAAAGTGGACCTAAGATAATATTACGGCTATTCTCAAGGAGCAAGAGTATCAAATTTGAGTAAATAAATTTGATACTCTCGCTCCCTGAGTAAATAAATTTGATCTCAATTCCATCCATCATTCATATTTTTACACCTATCAGTTTTCTCTAGTTACTCATAGCTTTCCTAGTCTATCCCTATATCCTCATGGAGTCACTAAAGCCTTTGTATTTGCTGTCCCATATGCTAATGTTTCTGATATATCATATTTTTATCAACATGATATCAGATCTGGGAAGGTGCTACATCATATTGGAATATTTACATGTGATTTACATCACAATTTTGCAGTTATTCAAGGAATTGAGTGTGTAATAAATTGTCTTAATTTTTGTACTCTTTGGGAAGGAGTATGTGCATATCTCTTTTACATTTCAAATTATGGTTTCTAATCAAAGTTTGACAGTAGCAAGAAGGATTCAGATAATGCTCCTACTTCATCATTTGATGAAATACAACGAGTCTCTCCTCTTTCTTCTTGCACGATCTACACTCTAACGCATGATCATGGAGTTCATGATTTCTTCATCAAAGTATTTCACTATAAGAAGTTCATTCAGCTCATTCAAGTGAAGTTAAAGATATATTATTTCAAATTTTGTGCCTTGTCCTTTCTTGAGGAAGGATTTTCCCCATGTGTTTTTTCCTCCTTCCTCTTCTTTTTTGGACATAATAATTGTTAAAGGGTGATCATAGCCTTTTTGTTGGGCCCTATATACAACCATATTTTTGACATACCATCACAAATTTAGACTTAAATGGGGGTGTTGGAATATTATTAAACCCACTCATAACTTAGGATAAAATATTTAATCACTAGTTGATTAAATTCCTACCCACTAGCTAATTAGTTGGCATCCTATTGCACCTTAAAGTCAACACATTCCATCTATACCCATGGAATGCTTTATTTTTTATTTTGGGTTGATCTTGACCACTTTATGGACATCCAGAATCGGTAACTATTCTTTACTGCAGATTCTTCCTTATTCTGCTTTTATCCTACTTTTCTGTGGATAAGGTAAAGCTAGTAAACTAGGAAACTTGTTTCTTTTGTTGTCAAGCCATCCTCCATGATTTTCTCTCCATTTTCCAGGATTAGCATGTTTTTCCATCACTCTTGACAACTCACTCATGATTTTTCTAATTCGTGAGGTACTTGACTGATTTGGGAAGTGCTTTAGCCACCTATGGGGGTTTATCATATTTGGTAAGTCTACCTTTCTGAGCTTTATGAGTTGTCTGCATACAACTCGATTTTTCCTTTGAGGGATGTACTAATTACGTACACTATTATTCATCATTAATTAATGGAAGGATGTTATCCATTATTCATCTCTTCATTCATGTGATTCAGTCTCTTTTCTTCTCTCTATTTTTCCTGTGTATGTTTGTGAGAATTATCTTAGTAGCAATATCTATGTCCTATGCTTCTTCTTAGCATATTTTCTCATAGAATTGGAGCTATTATTTCTACAATGTTTGGATTTCATTTCAAAACCAAAGACATAAGTAAAAGTTCTAAGGGAAAGATCAAAGTTCAAATCAGCAAAGCATAAAAAATATGGAGTATTGTAGAAGCATGGTGTCTGAGGAAAAAGGATCAAGAAACATGCCAAGTTGAATTACAGTGATCACCCCCTTCGACATTACATTATCATAATTGATCCATGATATCAATGTTGTTCCCAAAGTCACTTTCCACCTACATTCTCCTCATTTCTGCAAAGTTACTCTACACACACTTGATTCTCCATGTCTTTCACACAAGCCTCGCTCACCTCCTAAACAGATGTCCTCACACTATCATGCCAAGGTTTATTTCAACATAAAGGTCATTATTCTCACCTAAAGTGATCAAACATGGACTAACTATTATGGTGAATGAATGATAGGACAGACCAATATACTCTCAAGGGATCAAAAGGGGTCTCATCATCTTAGATTTCAAAGCATATTCTAAGACTGTGCATGGGAGATCCAGGGTGGTTGAAGGATTTTTTTGTTTTATTGTTGTTTGCTTCATTATAAGATCATATTCATTAAATTTGTTGAAACAAGAATCATACAATTTGTCAATTTGTTTAGAGCCTGGAACTTTTGTTTTTGTCTTTTCCTGCACTCATACACATGTTGTAGTGTTCTTAAAAGCATATATCCACATCCTATCATGATCATGGGAGTGTATAATCCTTCAGAAGACATTTTCTTTTTTATTTTTAGTTTTTTTGACATCATATGTGGGTTGTATAAGTATAGATTGTGTCTATATGTTGTTTGTAGTTGGACAAAGTACGTATGTCCCTGTTTACTCTGTTTTTTTCATTTTTATTTGTTTAAGTTGTAATATTAGGGTTTGGGATCATTTATTAGTTGATTGTGAATCTATGGTTCTATAATTAGTCTTTTTAGCTTCAAAAAACAATAATTTTATAAACAAAAGAAAAAAATATGATTAGGGTTTTCTACCAACATTTATTTTTCTTATTTTTTGGATTGCTTGATCATTTGTGTAGCAATCTATTTTTTTGTAAAGAACTCAATATTTTGTTCTCTTTTATTTTATATTCATATCATCAAAGTAAAAAATATAAAAAAAAAATTATTTCTTTCGAATTTTTTCCTTTGAGTGTGTGTTGCAAGACATTTTTTTTAAATAGAAGTGTGTGTAGGATTTATTTTTACTTGTGTTGTTCTTTATATTAAACAAGTTGTATTAAACAAAGTTATTCTAGCATATACATACTTCTATTTATATTGCAAATGTTTTACAGAAAATGTCCATTGTTGTTTTAGTGGTTTTAAAATAGTTAGTTTTCAATTTTGAAAAAAAAAAAGAAAAAAGGTTGTGTTCTTCTTTGCTTAAAAGTTCACAAAACAAAACGCAAAAAAAAAATTGAAAATTTTCTTCACATTTTCATAAGTGTTTATTTTCACTAAAACAGTAAGGAATTGCATTTTATTTATAAGCAGTTGTACTCTTATAGTGTTTATTTCTTGCAAATGTCATAGCATACCACTCGTTGTACTTCTGCACCCTTTTGAGTAAAATCATCCTATAAAATTAAGCAACTAATCAAACTTTATTAAACTTCTATTTTATAGGGTTCACAAACTTAACAATATGAATTATGGATGGAATGAGAGTATCAAATTGAGATCTCAACAGTTTGAGTCATTCATTGAGGGATGAAGATGACGATTGACAAAGATCATCGTGGAGGTATCAACAAACATTACGTGTTGACAGGCCGAATTGGCACAATAGTCAACTAAGAGACAACCTAATCCAAGAGCTTTCAAAGCTGCTCTCAGTCATTAGATAGCTGTCTCTGACGGGATTAAGGCCTCGTTTCCTTCCCTTAACTTACTCCCAACTACAGGAGGAGATTCAAAGAAAAGAATAAAGTTAATGTTTGTTAATAGAATCTTCGCTACACTTAGGAATATACAAAGGAAATTATTAAAAATGATTAATAAGTTAGCTCATATAATATACAACTGATAATTAAATGAAATAACATACATGTACAGGAAATAATGATAACAAAAATGTTAATGAACTTAACCAATCATAGTAATTACAATATAAACCATGTGCATTCATAATAGGATTGAAAGATAAATTGGCAGAGTGTTAATGTAAAAATATGTTTCAATATAGTTTCTAAAAATTAAATAAAAACTACCAGTTAAATATCCCAAATATCCTATCCTGATCAGGAGCAAGAAAATATTAACCCTGGAATCAACTTGCAAATAATGATACTGTGTAGACAATCCTGAAAGCATTCAGCAGAAATTCTGAAAAGTAACAAGTCAACACAGAGAATAAATATATCACATATATTATAACAATAACATCAAAATTTACTATATAACGTGAATTTGCAAGTAAAACCAGCATAGATCGATAATTTAACATGATGCATTTGCACATTTCATCAAAGAAAAGTGACAAAACATAAAGACTACGAAAAGAAATAACAAAATCATATGATAGTATAAGTACATCTCCATAGTAAAAATACTGCAAATATACTTATAAATATCTTCAGTGTAATGATGCTGCAACTGCTAACAAGAAATTGTCTTTAGCTACAGAAAATGATAAAGTGACCTTGCTTAGTCTCTTTCCTCCACCATCGACCCCCTTTACAGTAAAACATGTCTCCTTAAATATGTTCAATCTCATATAGAGATAGTTCTATAAAACAGGAAACTATACCATCGTAATCTTAACCAATTTCATCCAAAACAAAAAAAATGACAAATGAAATTGTCATTTTCTATATACGTTATGATATCCCGATTTGACCTATAGTGCTAAATCACAAAATGATGAAGACACTAGTAAATTAGTGACACCTGGGAGACGGCGTATCCACAATTGGAAATAGTTTCAACTGATTTGTTCGCAGGTCTTCGGAAATAATCTTGAGAACGAGGGATCATCAAACTCCAAGAAAGGCGCATCGGGAAAGCCAACCAAATCACCTGCAACATCAAAATAGTAAAGATTAACCCAAACTGTGAAAGTAATTAAACTGAACTAAATAACCCACTAATTAATTGAAAATAATATCTGGAAAACAAAAATAACTTCACGTCTTTTGTTGCTTCTATTTACATAATTCAAACCTGAAAATATTTTCTATGGACAAAATGTGAGTATCCCAACACGCTATGGTCTAGCAGGGGTATTAAAAACCTGTATATTAACACCAGTCACCGGAATTTGAGAAAAAGGAGTTTATGAATGACCTTTAATCTACATCAAAGTGAATTGAGCGTTCAGCTCATGAACCTTTTCCTTGTTTTTATGATTCTCATGCTGAAGTTTCAAAATTTTCCGGATTAGCTTATTCTTGTTCCTCTTCAGACGCAAGATGCATTTATCAGCTGAATTGGATTTCTCCTGCAACCTCACATTATTAGCTTTAACAAAATCAGTACTTGCCACCATCTCCGTCATTTCTACCTCCATTCGACGTATCTTGTCAAGTAGACAATTAACGAATAATGGGTGAATTACTTCACCAATTCGATATGAACCAGGTAGATTCTCCTCAATAGGTTTGTCCTTGATTGAAGGATCTAGCACAGAATCAATTTGAGGATTCTTATCAGAAACATGAGGACTGTGTTCTATTGGGTGAGTGATAGGTTCGGAATCCATATTAGGGCCATCATGCGAGACAGGTCCATTCTCTTCCTCATCCAATACAATAGTTTCAACGTCTTTGTTATTCTTCACAGAAGACTTAACAACACTGGCTTTGGACACCATACTCCTATTAAACCTGGTCGTAACCTTAACATTTTACTTCTTGCTCATATGTTCACAGGGTTTATCATTACGGTTCGGTGTTACCGAGGAAAGGTTTATAGATTTCCTCCTTCCCTTAGAACGCGTAGGAGAGCCGGGACTTTTCACAGGAGTGGAAACGGAATCCTTGTGGACGCTAAGGTTTACATGATTATTAAGGTTTGGCAGGGGATTACGCGCAGGTGGAGTTAGGACTTCACTAGGCTGCTGATGCCTAAAACATTCCTCTGCGCAATCAAATTGACAATGGAAAAATGCCACGAACCCGTTCTGTTCAAGAAAATGGTCCCAAGTCTGATTTCTTTTGGACAGCACCCTCTCCACTAACATTATAACAAGACCATGATGGAAAATACTCTGGCCGATATTCTTAGACCCTTTCTTGATGGCCATTGACATCTTAGTCATGATTGGAACTAAATAATGGGGTAAATTGATAGGCAGACCGAGAAAAATAGTCATAAATCTAAGATGATAAACATATGCAGAGGAAAGACGACCCTCGCAAGTCACATACCTGTGAATAACATCCAACACGGGCCTCCATTCCTTTTTGAAAAATTTGTGTGACACACCAGCCCTGAAAGACACATCCTGGCAAGGGTTTTTTAACATTTTCCTCCATTCGGTGGCTTTCATATGCTTGGATTTAAACCAGTGTTCCCCTACTAAAGGTAAGTCTGTAGCCAAGGTGACTGAGTGCTCATCAACTCTGAATTGAAGGTCGGCCACCTTGAGTCTAGCATCAACCAACGAGAGGGAAAACAGCTTGGTAACTTCAGGGTTCGAGTCTGCAAATTTGCGAATAAAAGGAAGCCAGCCGACTGCTTCTACCTTGGCTAGGAGCTCCGGGCTCCCATCAAGAAGATTTGTATTATTAGGTTCAACCCTAACAACTGGATCCATAGCTACAAGCGCAAACGTACACAGTTGCACACAGAGGAGATACACTGAATCGCAATAACACAGAACGCTGGAGGGAGACCATTCGGGATACAAACTGAGCAAAAACCATAAACAATGAAACCTGACTCCTTCACAAATGAAATGTGGCATGGGTAAACTCAGACAGGAACCCTGTGAATTCGGCATGAGCGAAAGGGAATAATTACACAGCGAGGTAATCACAATAATGAAAAGAGACGGCGAAAACTCCAGAACAACCTCACTTAGCCATGATTTATTCAGCTCGATCAACATAAAACCACAAATTGCATAGCGTGCAGGTGTTCAACGAGCGGCAGGACACGACACTATGCTCGTACTACAATTAAATGTCATTCAAATAGTACTGTACGTGTATCATGATGACATATCAGCCTGCAATCAAGTGGATCGGATTTGGATATGGCGACACGGATCGAAACAGCCATATGGAATGAACCTTGGGCGCTGAAACATGAACCTTACCATATAATAATGCCAACCTTCAGAAATGGCGAACATGCTACGTGAAAACACATGACATAACCCATTATATCAACCCCAACCATCAAATGGTGAATATAAGCCACATATGAGAAATAATACAAAGGTCGATATTAATTGCGTAATTCGAAGATTGGAGGATAGACCTTAAGGATGAGAAATTTGCATGATATTTTAATACAGCCCCCGGCGTGAAATAGTGAGTCTTCCATGTTCTATACCCTTGTAAACTTTGCAATTAAAACACAAATTAATCATACCAAATAATAGATGTTCAAATAAGGCTTATGGAGAGAGGCATATAAACCCAAAGCTTATCCCCTAATTTCAAGACACAAATCCATTCAAAATAATGATTTTAATATAACGACCCTTTTCCAAATAACCATAGTTTCCAATGTTATAAAAACAATGGAATTTCACCGTTTCAGTAGCTCCCGATTCTACAAGTTGAAACGAGAAATTCAAATGTTTCACCAAGCAAAATTTCATTTTGCTTGATGAAATTTGTTTTTTAAGTCTGTTGAGTAGGGGCACAACACTATGGTATTCATACGTGAAGTCAATCCATACCCAAGAAACCAAAATTTAGCTGAGGGGGGGAGGGGGGTTGTTTTTATACTATGAGAAATAGAAAAGTATGGAGGATGTTGTGGCCACAACAATTGGAAAACAACTAGACGAACCAATTATCTCTACCTTAGATCATTCAAAGATTTGCATTCATCCAAGTGGTAAAATTAAGAACGTCATATGATTACACCTATGATCTCAAAAAGATCTAAAAAATATCTCAATTCCATCCATCATTCATATTTTTACACCTATTAGTTTTTCCCAGTTGCTCATAGTTTTCCTAGTCTAGCCCTATATCCTCATAAAGTCACTGAAGCCTTTGTCTTTTTTGTCCCATATGCTAATGTTTCTGATATATCATAGTTTTATCATCCTCATATCAGATCTAGGAAGGTGCTACATAAGATTGGAATATTGATATGTGATTTACATCACAATTTTGCAGCTACTCAAGGAATTAAGTGTGTAATAAATTGTCTTAATTTTTTTACTCTTTGGGAAGGAGTATGTGCATATCTCTTTTCAATTTCAGATTATGTTTGCATATTAGAGTTTGACATCAGCAAGAAGCATTTAGATAATGCTCCTACTTAATCATTAGATGAGATACAAGTATTATCTCCTCTTTCTTCTTGCACGTTCTACACTCTAACGCATGATCATGGAGTTCATGATTTCTTCATCAAATTCTTTCACCGGAAGTTCATTCAGCTCATTCAAGTGAAGATATATTATTTCAAATTTTGTGCCTTCTCCTTTCTTGAGGGAGGATTTTCCCCATGTGGTTTTGCCTCTTTCCTCATCTTTTTTGGACATAATAATTATTTAAAGGGTGACCATAACCTTGTTGTTAGGCCCTATATACACCCATATTTTTTACATACCATCACAAATTCAGAATTAAAGGGGGGTGTTGGAATATTATTAAACCCACTCATAACTTAGGATAAAATATTTAATCATTGTTTGATTAAATTCCTATCCAATAGCTAATTAGTTGGCATCCTCTTGCACCTTAAAGTCAACACATTCCATCTATACCCCAGGAATGCTTTATTTTTTATTCTGGGTTGATCTTGACCACTTTATGGACATCCAGAATTGATAACTGCTATTTACTACATATTCTTCCTTATCCTTATTTTATCCAGCTTTTCTGTGGATAAGGTAAAGCTAGTTAACTAGGAAACTAGTATCTTTTGTTGTCAAGCCATCCTCCATTATTTTCTCTCCATTTTACAGGATTAGCATGTTTTTCCATCACTCTTGACAACACACTCATTCTTTTTCTAATTCGTTAGGTCCTTGACTGATTTGGGAAGTGCGTTAGCCACCTTTGGGGGTTTATCATATTTGGTAAGTCTACCTTTTTGAGATTTATGAGTTGTCTCCATACAACTTGATTTTTCCTATGAGGGATGTACTAATTATGTACACTATTATTCATCATTAATTAATGGAAGGATACACTCCACTATTCATCTCTTCATTCATGTGATTCAGTCTCTTTTCTTCTCTCTATTTTTCCTATGTATGCTTGTGAGAATTATCTTAGTAGAAAGATCTATGTCCTATGCTTCTTCTTAGCATCTTTGCTCATAGCATTGGAGCTATTATTTCTACAATGTTTGGATTTCATTTCAAAACCAAATACATAAGTAAAAGGGCTAAGGGAAAGATCAAACTTCAAATCAGCAAAGCATAAAAAATATGGATTATTGTAGAAGCATGGTGTCTAAAGAAAAAGGATCAAGAAACATGCCAAGCTTAATTACAATGATCGCCCCCTCCAAAATTACATTATCATAATTGATCCATGATATCAATATTGTTCCCAAAATTCACTTTCCACCTACATTCTCATCATTTCTACAAGGTTACTCTACACACATTTGATTCTCCATGTCTTTCACACAAGCCTCGCTCACCTCCCAAAAATATGTCCTCGCACTATCATGCCAAGGGTTATTTCAACATAAAGGTCATTATTCTCACCTAAAGTGATCAAACATGGACTAACTATTAGGGTGAATGAATGATAAGACAGACCAATATACTCTCAAGGGATCAAAAGAGGTCTCATCATCTCAGATTTCAAAGCATCTTCTAAGACTATGCATGGTAGATCCAGGGTGGTTGAAGGATTTTTTTGTTTTATTGTTGTTTTCTTCATTATAAGATCATATTCATTAAATTTGTTGAAACAAGAATCATATAGTTTGTCAATTTATTTAGAACCTGGAACATTTGTTTTTGTCTTTTCCTACACTCATATGCATGTTATAGTGTTCACAGAAGCGTATATACGCATCCTATCATGATCACGGGCGTGTATAATCCTTTAGAAGATATTTTATTTTTTATTTTGAGTGTTTATGACATCATATGTGGGTTGTATAAGGCTAGAGTGTGTCTATCTGTTGTTTGTAGTTGGACAAAGTACGTATGTCCTTGTTTACTCTGTTATTTTTAATTTTTCTTTGTTTAAGTTGGAATATTAGGGTTTGGGATCATTTATTAGTTGATTGTGAATCTATGGTTCTATAATTAGTCTTTGTAGCTTCAGAAAACAACAATTTTATAAACAAAAGAAAAAAAATCTGATTAGGGTTTTCTACCAACATTTATTTTTCTTATTTTTTGGATTGCTTGATCATTTGTGTAGCAATATATTTTTTTGTAAAGAACTCAATCTTTTGTTCTTTTTTATTTTATATTCCTGTCATCAAAGTAAAAAACATAAAAAAAAAATTAATTTCATTCGATTTTTTTCCTTCGATTGTGTGTTGCAAGACATTTTTTTTTAAATGGAAGTGTGTGTTGGATTTCTTTGTACTTGTGTTGTTCTTTATAATAAACAAGTCATATTAAACAAAGTTATTCTAGCATATACATACTTCTATTTATCTTGCAAATGTTTTACAAAAAATGTACATTGTTGTTTTAGTGGTTTAAAAATAGTTAGTATTCAATTTTGAAATAAAAGAAAAAAGGGTGTGTTCTTCTTTGCTTAAAAGTTCACAAAACAAAACACACAAAAAAAAAAAATTTGAAAAAGTTCTTCCCATTTTCATAAGTGTTTCTTGTCACTAAAAACAGTAAGGAATTGTATTTGCTTTATAAGCACTTGCACTCTTATAGTGTTTATTTCTTGCAAATGTCATAGCATACCACTAGTTGTACTTCTGCACCCTTTTGAGTAAAATCATCCTATAAAATTAAGAAACTAATTAAACTTTATTAAACATCTATTTTATAGGGTTCACAATCTAGTCTAGGTGTAGCAGCCTTGGATTAGGGTGAGTGAAAGCACTTAACGGCTATTGAACTGTGAAACATAGGTGTTTGTCCTAAGGATAGGAAAATCTAACTATCGTATATATGTGGTTAGGAAGCTCATCTCAAATAAAAGTCAAGTACAGGGTCATGTGAGGTTAAGTTTAGGGGATTTTTTTATTCTTAATCGGTCATTATTGTGATTTTCCATGTATGGGGGTTTCATTTGTACAAACTTGGTCCCTCTATGGTGCTAGTACTTTTGAATCTTTAATTTAATTTACCCTTCACATACGTACGATCCCAACCACTGATTATTCCCCTAGACATCGACTATGAGTCGGTATACTTAGTTATTTTTCCTAGAGACCATCTAGGTGACAATTGGGGCTTCCTACGATACCTAAGGAAAACATTGAAAAAATCCATCTGTACCCTTGGAGGGTGTTCCATACCTTTATGGGAGACTTGTGCCAACAAGGTATGTCTTGGTAACTACTTTTCACGCCTTTGTTGTTGGTTGCAGTACTTAAACAACCCATACTCGGCTATGAAAGGCCAATTGTTTACTTATTTGATAATTCTAGGATTCTGCTAGTGGTGTGCTCCCTGTGATTAGTTGGCATTAATTTTGAACTTATTTAAATATCCATTCAAGGTGGAATATCAACCTATCTAGTGATCTAGGAGGATTCAAAATCTTACTCCGATCATAGTGGAGCCTCCACTGTCTCCTTAGAAGGATCGATTAAACACACCTGGTTCTTTTGAGTCAGCAGGGTATACTGAGTAAATTGAAGAACTACAACATGTAAGAATTAACACTTCTACATCAGATGTTACTGGAGTTGAATATATTCAAGACAAAGGTTTTGTTAGAACCTTTAACTCTCCACTGATTGTACATGATGATCAAGTTCTAATGAAAATTCCAAGTTCTTTTGAACCAGGAACAATTACTTAACATATAAGTAGAATATTAATTATGGGTAGTCTAGAAGAAGGATCACAAGATCTACATACTCTTGCATTGGCTATAGTAACAAGGGGATTATCTCCTCCTCGCTTTTGTGCTCAGATGTCAAATACAACACAAGTTGGTACAACTCCTATTGTTACATTTGGTACTACTACTTTACCTTCGGGATCTATAGTGACTAAACCTGTGAATACTCTAGTTCCCTCACATTTTGGGTCAAGTATATTTACATTTTGTATTCCAACTATGAGTGTGCTTGATATTTCGGTGACTTCTCACCCACTTTTTAAAAATCCTACTATTGTATTTGGAGGTTCCTCAAAACCTTTCCAAGTTTTTCCTTGGAATGGAGGACACTTTCCCTCATCCACCACCACAATAGGAGTGGCCCTTTTGAATACATTGTACTTGTTTCAAGTGCAAACCCATTTACAAGTTGGAATATGCAGATGGGTAGTTTTCAATCATCCTCCATCCCTATTAGGTCTAACCCTTTTTCATTGTGTAGTGGAGTTGATAGTAACCTTATACCCTCAACTAGAATTCCAATTGGTGGCAATACCTCTTAGGACCAATGGAATTGGTTACAAGGTAATTTATCTTGGTGGAATACTTCACAAAACCCGTGGAACCCTTTTCAAGGAGAAATTACTTTCTAACCTATGGAATGGGGGAACCCTTACCAGTATTTTGGGAACCTTGTTAGTGGGAACTTCACATCTCATGGATCATATGAAAATACTTTTTATAGGAAACCTAGGCTTCCCTTTATGGAAACTCTAAATTTTTTATACTTATCAAAGTTGATGAATGACCCATTGTGCCATGACCCAAGTTGGCCTCCCATCCCAACCAAACTTCATTTAGACATCCCAATGTTTAAAGGTAAGATTGATGAGGATCTTGGAGATCGTGTTACACCTTTTCATCTATGGTGTTCTTCCACTTCACCTAATGATGATTCAACCAAGTTGAGACTGTTTCAATGCAGGATCACTGGAGTAGGTTAGAAATGGTATATTGAATTTCCTGGTTCATCCTATCGATTCTTCCATGACTTAGAAACTATGTTTTTCAACCATTTTTATATTCTCGTCTAGTATGATGTTGAAACTTATATGTTTTCTCAATTTCAATAGAATAAATCTACCCATATATCAGATCATATCTGAGAATGGTGTGTACTAAAGAGCTTTCTAAATTTTAGTATTCCCCTGAGTTCTTATTGGAATGGTTTATTAAGTCCTTGTTACCTTATATCTCTAAGGATGTTTCTATGTAGGGGGTGACTACTTAGGAAGAAGCCATATTAAAGTCACAATAACTATACTTGATTTATTCTTATTCTGGGTTACTATATAAAATTAAACCTGATTCACCCAGACCTATTTTGAACCCTTCAAAACATAAACCAATAGCACATGTTGATGGCATAGTTGGTTCTATGTGAAGTTCTACTGCAAAAGTAGTTCTCAATGAGATGAAAAAATTTTCTATTAAATGTTCTTGAACATGAATCAATTAACATTGCTTCCCCTCATTCTTCCCAAATAGCTCTAGTAAACAGTATGCAGGAAAATCAAAAGAGCAAGAAGCATCCTAGTGAGAAAAAGAATAACAAAATAAGAAAGGAGAGGCTAATAATAATAAACCAAAAAAATGATATTGTTGGTGGGGCTAAGAAAGAGCGTAGAAAATTCAAGTTCCCTTGCAAACTTTGCAAAGCAGACCATCTTATGCATTAATTCCATTTGATGGAAGATGCTCACAAATTTTTAACTCAAAATGAGCAACCTATTCTCTTAAATAATCCTTTCCCAAAATAACAACACATGGCTTCATGTTCATCCAATCCCACTGAAAGTGTGAAAGGGGGCACCCTACATAGTGCACCCTCATCTGATTAATCTGTTGTCCTGTTAAATTTCAAGAACCATGGATATACAAGCCAAAATGAGAGCTATCTGAAAAGAAGTATGCATTGGAATTATCAAATCAATGTAAACTGAACAACAAATTCATGACAGAAATCGGACAAGTATTGCTCAGATTATCATTACATCAATATTAATTAATTAATCAATAATACAATGGTAGTACAATAAATATAATTTGAATATTGTGGATAATATTCGAATTCACCTACTCAAACTGATTGGTTAGCTAACTCAGTGTGGAAATAATCACATCTAGAGCTCACTAGTTAACTCTCGATAACTAAATCAATCTACAATCAATTAATTAATGATAGTAGGTGAGGGTAGGTGAATAAAGGCACCTACACTCCTATGAATCATGCAAATTGGTGCTAATCTAATT
The DNA here is from genome assembly GCA_001517045.1 of Pseudotsuga menziesii. Classification (NCBI taxonomy): domain Eukaryota; kingdom Viridiplantae; phylum Streptophyta; class Pinopsida; order Pinales; family Pinaceae; genus Pseudotsuga; species Pseudotsuga menziesii. The sequence continues at coordinate 65,815 of LPNX010347431.1, forward strand.
GATTGTAACTGAAGCATAACTGAGCATGATTGTTTACCTACCACATCCAACTAAAGGTGACTATTGGAGGCACTCGGAGTGGGCTCCTATAATGTAGGGCTTGTTCCCTAGAACTCCTAAACTTATGCAATCAGGTGTAGTAAGTGGTAAATGACCCTTATGTGTGTCCCCCATATACTGATGGATGATGATGACCTCTTAAGATAGTTTAAATGTATAAAATAGACTTATGTGGGTAAAGGGAGGATTAATTATTCATAACACCCCCCTTAATCCTAAATTTGGACAACTTGGGCCCTGGAAACTAGGCCAAAATTCACCCATATAATATAAATGAAATAAAATACTACTTAATAAACAAGGAAAATGGGGAAAACATCGTGGGAAAAAACCCCCTCAAAATAAGCAAGAAATCAAGAAACAAGCTTCCATACTTAAGAGAAGAAAAAAAACTTGTGAAAAAATTGTTGCAATTTGTAACTCTATGGAGCAGTAATGTAGAATCTTAGTTCTTGTATGCATCAGAATCCTGGAACTATGCATGTGAACTTTTCAATTTTCTTCTAGTCTGATGAATGTTTCCTTTGTCTCTTCTTTCTTGAGGAAGAGTGCCATGATCCAATTTGTTCTTCAGTGAACCCAATTGTTGATTAGTCCTTACCATCATGTAGCATCTCTCTGGAAGTTTGTTGTACCATTCTGAAGGTAGTGAAACTATGTGGGAGAGTGCAACATGTTCATTCTGATACTGGGACCTTATTCTCATTTGGTCTTCTGGATTCCCATCAACATTCCCAGCTGCTTCAATGAGATTTTGGGCCCATTTAGGCCTCTGATTTGGAATAGGAGATGGATATGGATCTAGAATATCTTGAGGTTCAAACTCCACATCAATATCATGTTGATCGTGTTCCTCATTTTTTGAATATGAAACAATAGATAATACATCAGCTTCAAATGGAAATGAAAGAGTGTTTATACCTTCTTCTGCTTCGTATTGTGGTGGATCATGCAACTGATCTTCCTCAATTTTCACATTGTGCACTATGAAGAACCTTCTAGTGCAAGTTCCATAAAGTTATATTCCTTATAATCCTCAGCATATCCTAGAAGTATGCATTCGCTACTCTGAGATTGAAAAAAAAATATATTATCAATGGGGAGATTTGGAGCCAAAAACTATCAAGTGTGATACATTGGGCTTATGAACCAATAGTGCTTTGAAAGGAGTGGCCCTAATTACTAATTTTTGAGGCACTATGTTCTGGATATATGAAGCACAATTAACAGATTCAACCCATAAGTAAGGAGTTATATCTTTTTCTTTGAGAGGTCAAGTTTCCATCTCCTTCAAGGATCTATTTTTTCTCTCATCCACACCATTTTGTTGTGGTGTGTATGGAACTGAGTGTTCCATTTGATGCCTTCAGATACACAGAAACACAAAAAAAAAAATTTTGACATACTCTCCTCCATTGTCAGATATGATGGATTCGATCTTCTTCCCAAGATTATTCTCAGCTAAGGCTTTAAATACTTTTAAACTTGTGAATACCTCATACTTTTGATTCAGAAAGTATACCCAGCAATACATTAAACAATAATCAATGAATGTTAAAAAATATATGGATCCATTCATTGAAGTTGTAGGCATTGGTCCTGATACATCACTATGTATAAGATCTAGTGTGGAGGAAGCTCTTATTTCCTTCCCAAACTCATATCTTTTCTATGGATTCTTCCCTACCAAGCAACTAGGACACTCCTTTTGATGATTTGATGAGAGGAAAACCCTCAACATATTTTTCATTCTGCAATTGTTGGAGATACTTGAAGTTCAGATAGCCAAACCTTTCATGGCATAGCTTGCTTGTGTTATGTGCATGAGTCAGCAAGGATTTTGGATATGAAGTAGGCAGGAAATGGGAAAAATCATATGCTTTATAGGAATGATTAGAAAACCCCTTTTCTAGTATATTTCTAGTATAAGTTTAAGTGATTTCTACTATGTCAGCATCGAATATAACTCTCTTGGGAGAGCATGTATAAGTCATCTGATAAACAAATAAAAAAATTGTTACAAGAGAGAGAACATATAGCACACTTTGGAATTGTCCACAATTAAATTTAATGAAAACCCTCCCAACAGATGGGAGGTGTGAATCATCCCCCATATGAATGCTAGGTCCTACTAAGAGATCTATATAGGTGAAGGATTCTTGGGAAGCAACCATATGATTGGATGCCCATGAATCAATTAGATAAACCTTTGATTGAGTGAAGCCTTCTTTCAAGGCATGGCACCTCTCATGTCCTTTTTTTAGTCTCCATCTTTAGACTTGTTTGCATCGCGTGGAAGATCAATATTGTTTTCTTCAAGGAGATTTGACAATTGTTCAACGGTTTTCTTCATGCACTGCCTCTCTAGATGAAATCCTCTCATACAATAGGAGCACTTAGCTTTCTCAAATTTATTGTTCTTGTTCTTCTGGGAACTTGAGGGTCCACTAGAATGGTTATGCTTCTCCTTTGACTTCAATCAACATTTTTATTCTTCTTACGCATTCCCAGAGTCTCTAGCTAAGAGGGCCTAATTCTTGGAGGCATTGATCACTCCCATCTGAATCAATTTTCCTTGCTCTTAGATTTTTAAATCTGCAAATGCATATAGAGAAGGAAATTTCCAAATTTGGATGGATAATATTTCGTTGTGGAATGTGGATATAAAGATTGATAATTGTGAGCCAAGCTTGCTCAGAATTGATAGTACAAGTTGCTCATCTTTCCTCTCTATCCCACATTGCTTTCATTTCAAGACTAGGGATTTGTATTTTGAGAATAACTAATGAAATTTCTTGAAGTTGCTGGGATGGAGTGCAATGAGCCCATTCTCTAGAATATGGCCTCTAAGCTCATCTTGTTTTCCAAACAAATATTCAAGCTTGTACCATACTTCCTTTGTATTTTTTAGTCCCTCAAGGTGGAACAACAGCTCCCTAGAGATGTGGATGCACATGAATACGAAGGCTTCATCTAGCCTATTCAAAAACTTGGATTTCTCAACATATTGTTGGGGCTCGACTTCTCTTCCCATTTTCATTCTAAATAGGCCTTTGTTCTGCAAGGCTATCTAGATATCTTCCCTCCAATCAATGTAATTGAAGGGTGTAGGGATTCTGGGTGATAGAGGAGCTGAATTATCCATTTCACTATATGTTGATCAACAAATCTTAAAGAGCAACATAGGTACCTACAAAATCACTACAAAAGAAACTTCAATTCACAAACATTTTTCAGCTTAAACCTTTCCACCTCGACATGTGCACTTTTTAAGAGTTTTTCACACCTCGATAGACTTATCTGGACAGAATCCAGAGGGACAAATCTAATGGTTCCAGGAATTATGTGGAAACTCATTTGCTTTTGGTGCAAGAATGGAGGTTTCATAGGTTTGTTGCTGGCCTAAACATAGGCTCTGATACCATGTTAAATTTCATGAACCATAGATCTACAAGCCAAAATGAGAGCTATCTTAAAAGAAGTATGCAGTGGAATTATCAAATCAATGTAAACTGAACAACGAAATCATGATAGAAATTTTACATAAATCGTAGAAGTATTGCTCAGATCATCATTACATCAATATTCATTAATTAATCAGTACAATGGTAGTGCAATAAATAGAATTCAAATATTGTGGATAAGATTCGAATTCGCCAACTCAAACTGACTGGATAGCTAACTCATTGTAGAAATAATCACAGTTGGAGATCACTAGTTAACTCATGATAACTAAATTAGTCTACAATCAATTAACTGATGATGGTAGGTGAGCGTAGGTGAATAAAGGAACCTACACTCCCATGAATCATGCACACTGGTGTTAATCTAATTGACTATGATATAACTAATTGTAATTGAAGAATAATTGAGCATGACTCTTTGCCTACCATATCCAATTGAAGGTGACTGATGGTGGCACTTACAGTGGGCTCCTATAATGTAGGGATTGGTACCTAGGACTCATAAACTTATGCAATCAGGTTTAGTAAGTGGCAGATGACCCTTAGGTGTGCCCCTCATGTATTGGTGGATTATGATGACCTCCTAAGATAGGATAAATGTATAAAATAGAGTTATGTGAGTAAAGCAAGTATTAATTAATCCTAACATGTCCATATGATTAGATCAAATGTTCTATTATCAGCACATGCCAAAGATTATGTCAATCATGAATCCTCATCAAGAGATAAAGAAATTCTGGAACCATGGAACCCTCTCCATATAGAGAATCTGATGGTACAAATAATGCCTCAACTACCAAAAAAAATTTATAAGAGAGTGTCGCACAATCCAATTACTTCAGCTACACCCAACTATTCAACTATTGAATATTTATCTCAAACTCTATGCATCATGCCTCCCATAAAGGTACTCCAAAGTTGTCCATCACAACGGATTGATTTATTCTACACTATCATAAATCAATATTCCTCAAACTATCAAATTATAAACTTTGATGTATCCAATGTTAATATCTACCTTCCCTATCATTTCGCCTTCTAGATCAATGTGGTTCATTCTGTAAAGAATATTGGAAGAACCGTTGTGGACAAGGGCACATCAACTTGTTTCATGGCTCTATATTGCTATAAAGCCATTAGCTCTCCAGAAATTTCTCCATTGCCTACCTTGCTTATTGATTTTGATGGATTTTTTTTAGACCACATCGAATCATTCCTTCCTTTCATGTTCAACTAGGAGTAAAAAACATTTGTGGAGAGGTGGAAGTAGTCGATGCCCCAATCGATTACAATCTCTTGTTAGGACAAAGTTGTTGATGTTTTGAGAAATAATGGAGATGCTTGAACTTTAAAATTTTTATTAATGATATGTTGAGGACCTGTAACAATTAAAAATTCAATCACAAACAATAATCCATCCATAACACAAGATGTACCCTGGAGAAAATACTCATAACAAAGAGGATGAAAAACCATAGCAATTTGTCATAGTATAATAGATAGATTACAAAGAATGATTTTTACAAGATAATCAGATTGCTTGATAAGAGAGAATATGGAGCAATAGAGAAGAGAGATCCATTGTATTAATTGTTGTGAACTTTCTATATGCCTATCATATTAATAACAATCCATAATCACTGTCATGCAAACCCTAGTGAATGGGGTTGCATGAGAATTAGCCACCCATACATTACAATTTTGAATTTCCTTTATGGACTAATCAATCAGCATTGAATCTTCACCAGGCGGAACTAATGTGATGTAACTTCAATCATGGATATTAATTGATATTTCACTAACATTGGAGCTAACTCAATCTCTAACTGAATACTGATCACTTAGTTAACATGCTAACATAAGTGTCATAGTGCAATAACTCAAGTGTCGCATGCAACACACTTTCTTAACTGAAGTGTCATCCTTTGATTAACTTAAGTGTCTTATGTTAGTCTAACTAAAGCGTAAACAATTTGGTTAATTATTCCATGTTTCTTTAATCGCTTAGTTAACCATTATTAACTGAATCTTTTTTATTGATGAACACTGAGCTCTTCTTTACTTAGATGAATGTTTATCATTAATAGTTTAACTGGTGCTTTAACTAAAGCATTCATTTAGGCATTCGTGTTTAACTGAAGCTTTATAAATTGAGTTCACTTCTAATTATCTTTCTCTCATAATCTATTTATTAAGTTATCTATTTATCTTATTGCATGGTATATGTTTAATCATCTATCATATCATATTATACTCATGATAATCACCCCACATACTGATGATCATATATATTACCCCGGACCATATAGTCATATGCTAAAGTAATCCACTCTAGAGGTGATCAATCTCTAGAGGAGACTTAATATCTTTATCCATCTCAAATGACCATGGTTAGTAATACATCACATAGTATATCCTTATGACTTGATACAACACAAGTCTCTAGTCTTGATACAACACAAGACCCCAGTCTTGATACAACACAAGACCATCTCCAGTTAAGGAGATTCATCTCATAGGGAACCATAAATGAGAATCATTTGACTTGATACAACACAATTCTAGACTTGATACTGTTGGAATATAATCCGTCGGGATTATTTTTTGTAAATAAATAAAGAAATCTGAATAGTTATGTAGGAAGCCGAAAATGCTGGGCGGAAGGTGAAACACAACCGTCATATGAATTGTATAAATATATGCATTAGCAAGGGAATAATATTGAATCGGGAGTTATACCTATCAGTCATATCAGAGCTTGGCTATTTGCCATAACTCCTGGCCGCATTTCAGTCCTGGCATTCTGCTTGCCAGTCCATTGCCAGACTGCCTGCTCCGTCAGTCTACCATTTGCATGCGTTTCTCTTTGCCAGCCTGTGTGCATTCATTTGTATGCGTTATTCTCTTCTCATTTTCTAGACTTCTCTCTTCTCGACCTGCATTGAGGAATGATGTATGATATTGTCTGTTGGTTGCTGCCTTATTAATTACTCACTCACATTTTACTGCACTTTTCCATAACATATGAATTATCGCTCATATGTTTGGCATATACCTAACCCTAATCTCTTGAGCTGAATGAGTCGCCCTCCTCCTCTTGCATATTGGTGTTGAGGATTTACTGCACAGAGACTACTGCAAACATCCACATTGACATTATGTGTGCTGCGTGAGACTTCTATTCTCCTTTGTCGTGCTGTGTGCATTACAATTCCAGAGCTGCGATTTCATGAGAGAGTGTTGGGATTGCTATGGAAGATGGAGTAATGCAACCAGTCAAGAAGAGATTTCAGTAATCACCACTGAGAGTTTGTTGGAGACTGAAGTCATATTTCTGCCACCGCGACCGCTTTGAAGACTGTTCTCTTCAACTGCGTGAAGACCAGCATGAATACCAGCGTTGGAGGAGTTGTGGGGGCTTCCTGCGTGAAGACCAGCGTGAATACCAGCGTTGGAGGAGTCATGGGGGCTGCTTGCGTGAAGACTGTTCTCTGCAAGAACGTGGAGGTAAATATGTGATGAGTATCTGCATGGAGACTGCTCTCTTCAAGATCCTGTGATTTTTCTGAATACCGATTGCTGCAGTGAATATTCACGCCTTTCTGAAACTGCGTGAAGGTAAAAAGTTGCATATTTTTGTTGTGTTGGAGACTGCATAAAACCTAAATTTACCCTATATTTTGCGTGAAGTTTGAAAATAAATATTTTCATATTTATGAATGGTGTGGCTGTTGTATATATGCTACGTTGAGTATGATCCTGAATGGAGCGAGTATGTTGTATGAGCTGTATATATGCTGCTTATTGAAGAGGCCCATGAGTGTTGTATTGGAGCGGTGAGATAGAACCTTTATCTATATGAATGAACTTTGATTCCTGAACTTGGAGAATGAGCTATGACTGCTGTGTTTTACTTGTACACTTTGTTGTGTATTTAATGAGCTCTTGATTGCTACTTGATACTGTGTGGAAGATATATGTTGTTGCTGGTGTATGTCGTATATTGGAGAACCCATTGAATGATGCATGTTGCTGGTGGTGCTTGAAGATTAAAGTTGTGACCACATTCTATGTGAAAGGAGATTGCTGAGACTGCCCATATTATTGACAGCATATTTTCTGTGTCATTGTATCATTTTTAAAACTTGAAGTTGAAATATTAAGATTGTAACTCACCTTGGCAGAGACTGTAGACCTGCAAGGTTATTATTTTTCTATTTCTCTTTGTCATTATTGTAAATTACACTAACAGTTGTAAAAAAAGATGCAATCTATAGCATCTATAGTTGGTGCCACTCTCACTGGCAAAGACACTTATCCAGAATGGTGGAGGAAGATCAAATCTGCCTTCATCTACAATGACCTTTGGGACGGCATTTGCGAAGGTAGCACAATAGAGACAGAAGCTGGAAAGTCCATAACCATAGACCCAAGAACTCCAGAATCCAAGAAAGAGAATGCCATGTGGAGAACAAAAGACAAGAAAGCTTTAGCTGTAATCATTACCACAGTCAGTGAAGAGGTGAGCCAGCACATATTGCCTGCAAAATCATGTTTTGAAGCACTAAAAACATTAAAAGATCTATATGATTCACACTCTGAAATGGAATTTATTCAACTAATGTTAAAACTATTCAGTCTTGAAGTAAAATACAATGATCCCATGTTAGTTGCCTCTGAAATCAAAGCTGTCATGCACAAGATTCAAGCCTCTGGTATTAAACCAGATCTTCCCAGTGCAGCATTTGTAAAATCTTTGTATCCTTCTCACTCCAACTATCTTGAGTCATTGCAAGCTAGTGACAAGTTCAAATCACTAACATTTGACACCCTGGTAGAAAAGATAGATGACAGAGAGAAAGCCTTTGGTAAGAAGACTACCGAGCATTCTGGAGAATCACTTTGCTTTGCTCAAAAAGCAAAGAACCACAGCAAAGATCATCCCAAAGGAGAAAGCGACAAGAGAGGCAAATGAAGAAGAAACTTCAGAGGCAAAGGGGGCAGAAACAACTCTAGCAAAAGATCATATTTGCAGTTCAAGTGTTATGGAAATACTGGGCCCACATCAAATAAGTGTTGGGATTCATGGGACTCCATCAAAGACAAACAGAACCAGAAGAAAGATGACAATAAAAACCAAGATGCTAGTAAATATTCTGATTCTGCTCATTGTATTGTTGCACATTGTAATCTTGGAATTAATGAAATGACTTCACTTTCATCTTACAAATATTGTTGGTTGCTTGATACTGGTGTAACATCACACATGACTTTTAGAAAAGACTGTTTTGAAGAACTTAATGAAACAATAAATGGCATAGTGTACTTTGCAGATAAGTCAAGTCTTAAACCAAAGGGAATGGGCACCATTTGACTGAAGATGCCTGGATTCCCTGATTTCTTGTTGAAGAATGTTCTTTATCTTCCTGAGTTGCAGAGAAGCCTGCTGTCCTTGGTGGAGATTCGACAGCGAGGCCATTCCATCCACATGTTTGATGGAATCGTAGAAATAAGAAAGTCCTCTGACAACCAAGTCATTATGACTGGATACGAAGATGGGAAGTTGCTGAAGCTAAAGGGTTCATCTGCAAGAGTTCATAACTATGCCTACCTCTCTCAGCATGGAGAAGGTAATTTCTCATCTAGTTCATTATGGTATGCAAGATTTGGTCATCTAAATTATAATAGTCTTCGTTTGTTGAGAAATAATGGTGTATCTGGTTTTCCCACCATTCCCAAAGAGAAGAACAAATGTGATGCATGTATATTAGGGAAACATAGTAAGCTGCCATTCCATGAATCTAATTTCAGAGCAAGTAGGAAATTAGAATTAGTGCATTCTAATTTATGTGGCCCAATGCCAACTCCTTCTGCAAATGGGAATAAGTATTTTATGACATTTGTTGATGACTACTCAAGAATGTGCTGGATTTACTGTTTAAAGACAAAATCAGAAGATTTCAAACATTCAAAGACTTTCATGCATTGATTGAAAAACAAGCACAATCAAAAATTGGTACACTTCGTACTGATAATGGGAAAGAATACACTTCAAATGCTTTTGAAGATTATCTTCGCCAACATGGAATTGCACATAAGACTACAATTCCCTATAATCCTCAACAAAACGGTGTAGCAGAAAGAATGAACAAGACCATAATGAATATGGTCCGCTCAATGATGTTTTTCAAGAATGTAAAACTAATGTTTTGGGGTGATGCAGTAAAATGTGCAGCCTATTTGAGAAATAGAAGTCCCTCAAATGCGCTTGATAACAAGACTCCACATGAAATGTGGTTTGGCCATCTCCCTTCAATTAGGCATCTCAGAGTTTTTGGTTCCACCTGTTATGCCTTGATTCCAAAGGAGCAAAGAAACAAGCTTGGTGCTCGAAGCAGAAAATGCATTTTCCTGGGGTACGAAGAATACTCCAAGGCATACCGTTTGTATGATGAGGTAAGCAAGAAGTTTGTTATTTCCAGAGATGTCATTTTTCTTGAAACTAATAAAAATGACCAGTCCATTGAGAGACAGCTTGATCATTTGGAAAAATATCCTCATCCAAAGACATATTCAAAAAATGAATATGAAATTCCAAACCTTGAATGGGGGCTTCCTATTCTAGATCAACCTTTGGAATTTCCATATGAAGCACCAACTCCCCCGCATGAAGAAGTTCCTGCTACTTCACTTGAACAAGAGGTTCAACTGGAT
>LPNX010347431.1:76805-112420 GCA_001517045.1 Pseudotsuga menziesii
CAGTTGTCTCATGGAGACCATGCAAACAGTCAATTCCAGTAGATTCAACAATAGAAGCAGAATATGTGGCTGTAGCTGAAGCAACGAAAGAAATAGTATGGCTCAGGAAGATACTTGAAGATTTGCAAGAAAAACAAGAGAACTCCACTCCATTATTGATCGACAATACTTCTGCAATCAAGCTGGCTAAGAATCCTAGATTCCATGATCGAACCAAACACATCAACACAAAGTATCATTTGATTCGACATCATGTAGAGGCCAAGACAGTCCATCTTCGACATTGTTCCACAAATGATCAAATTGCAGACATCTTCACCAAAGCGCTTGGACGAGAAAAGTTTGAAAGATTCAGAAACATGCTCGGAATTACAAACACCCCTTCAGATTAAGAGGGGGATTGTTGGAATATAATCCGTCGAGATTATATTTTGTAAATAAATAAAGAAATCTGAATAGTTATGTAGGAAGCCAAAAAGGCTGGGCGGAAGGTGAAACACAACCGTCATATGAATTGTATAAATATATGCATTAGCAAGGGAATAATATTGAATCGGGAGTTATACCTATCAGATACAACACAAGTATGAATTCTTGATAATATTAAAGTATTGTAAATTCAGAATATATTCTATTGTACTTTTATTGTATTCCTCCTTCAGAGAAAATATTCCTCTGTTTGGAGATGTCCTTAACGTAATTGGTCATGTAAATGTGATGAGGTAAAACCTTCGTTGTAAGTCAAGGAAATCCTACCCACAAAAGTAATATATAAAATGTATTTTGTGTTTTCCTAGGTAGGTCATCCCTAATTAGGGAACCTGGCTGACCTAGTTGGATAGTTGAGTCACTCACCTAATGAATATAAATAGGTGAGGCGCCTCTCTCATTTAGACACGCCTTACACTCAAGAATTGCACAAGAGAGATATAGAGAGAGAGAGTCTATTGTGGAAGATGAACAATTATTCTTGTTCCTGTGGTTTTGCACTATACTTGGTCGAATTCTATACTGAGGAAGTTTTGTGAGGTTTTCTCCCTTGTGGTTTCCCTAAGGAAAATATTTGTGTTCTCTTGGGTTGTTGTACTTGTATTTCTTTCAAGATCCTTTGCTTATGGTTATGATGTTATGACTCTAAATGTTTTAGATATTGTATAACCATTAAAAATTGAACATGGTATCAGAGCCACCCTAAAAGAAATCTTTGTGTAGCTCAAACACTGCTACAGCTACAGCTACTGGAGATTAGGGTTTCATGCTTGAAAACCCTAGAAGGAAAAAATTATAGTCATATTGAAAAATTCGCTATAACTCAAGTTTGGAGAAGGCTCAGGAGATGAAACTATTGCGGGAAAAATTTAAAATCTTATTGTACCTTGTGTAAAAGTTTCATCCTAAAATTCACTATAATATAGGAGATATGATTCCTCCAACTAAGAGTTCCAGCCTCACCCAGAATTCAATCTTAAACATGTTACCTAGCGATAATTTCTATCTCTTGGGATAGGAAGGTCCAAATGAAATTTCGCAAGATGTTGCAAATAGGGCATGGAATTTAGTTTCTATGGTAAAAATTTTAGACCCTAAAGGTGAAATAGTGGCATGTGGTAGTCCGTACAAATTATCTATGCTAAGGAGTCCTGATAGAAGTCACCTTGGGAAAATTCACACAAGTCCCACTTGCTGAATCAAATTATGCTCTAACCTGTGGGGTTGGAAAGAAGACTGACCAGTCTACTGCAGGACGAATTTTCAAACCTTTAGGACCATAAAATTCGGAGCTATAGCAGAAAAAAGATCAGTCAATTATGTAGAAGATACTAGAGAAAAACTACGGATTCCTATTCCTAGCACTTCCCTCCACTGATCAGTTGAAAAAGGAGGAACATAAAACTCTCCCTAGGAGGGAGCCTATTTCTATGTAAGAAGTTTCTCATTTTGTGGATTCTCAATTTTTTACATAACACTGCTACTGGGTAAAACTAGGGCATAAGATATTTTGTAGTTTTGTCCACACTTTTGGGAAAATAAGTATGTTGCTCAGCTTTCCTTGAGGATCCTGGTAAGTTTTTTGGTTATGAGATGCCAACTGCTATTCAACTTTGGTAGCATGACCATCGCGACAACATGGTACCTTGAAGAACTTCTTTGAAAGTTGTTTGTCATTGGTGAAAGATCCCGATGCCCTTGCTGAGATTGAGGATATGTTGCATTGACCTGCCAAGGGACAGAAGGAGTCTGCAATGAACTCTTTACACAAGAAAAATACAGGAAAGGGGATGTGAATGCATATTCAGGTTGGAGACTATCAAGTAGATTTAGTCATATTGGATCTAGGCTCAGACGTCAACATTCTAACGAAGCATACCTAGGAAAATATGGGGAGCCCGTGTTTGGTTTGGTCCCTTGTGCAACTGCGACTAGCTGACCATGCCAAAGTAACACCAATTGGACGTGTTCCACGTCTAGCGGTGGAAGTTGAGGGGATGAATACTTATACTGATTTTGATGTTATTGAAGTTTTTATGGTGGAGGCTCATATCCCGCGTTGTTGGGGATTGGATGGGCTAATGACAGTTTGGAGGTGATCAATTTTAAGAAACATGTCATGAATTTTGAAAACTGTGACATCAGAGTCATAGCTCTGATGGATCCAACTAAAGGCTGAAGATATGTGGAACCAGCTAAGGAAGAATTTGTAAGAGGATGGGATCACACGTATAACATTTATGAGGACTACATCCATCCGACTGTCAATGGTGAGCTCGGTTGGCGCAGATCTAGCTTTGCGTCTTCGGATTGTGATGATGCTTTGGAAAACTGGCAGAATCAGATGCATGAGGTTTTGCTTCGACAATGTGGATTGATTACACAATCATTTTGTCAAGTTGAAACAAAAATTGTTGAGATACCAGTATACGAAGGATTTCTAGAGGTGTCTGAGTTTCTAGTTGAATTTGAGGATAAGAAATCGGAACCAAAGTGGTTGCTGGCATTGGATGAAGCATTGAAGGCTACTCCAGGATGTTGGTGGGTGACCCTATAAGAATTCAATCAATGGATGGTTGCAGTGTCACATGATGATGACAGTTCGATTTGGAAACGTAGAAAGATATCAAACTGAGAGGTATTATGGGAGAAATGATCTGAGCGGTCATCTGATTGCACGTCAGACCATGTGGGCCTCGCGACCAAAGGATGAGTGGGTCCATGCTTTTGTCCACATGCTAGATGAGATGTTGCGATCATGGTATGTATCAGTGGAGTTGCGCAGAGAGATCGCTACTTGGGAAGAGTTGATGATTTTCTTCAATCACACCTTCAGCTTCGCGGATACCAATCTAGCTATTCATAGTGCACTGCAGCACATCCGCAACATTGTTATGAAGGTAGTTCCCATTGAATATCCAATAGATCTGCATGAGAGATGTATGTTGTAGTTAATGATGGAGTTCCATAGTGTCACAGGAGGACCAGATGATGGCGATGATTCGTGGAACATCAATATTCTAGAGACAAAAGGTAGTAGGGATGTCGCAGCACCTGACATACCAATGGATGCAATGAATCAACCATTAAAACTTTGGAAGGTCAACCTTAGGAAGGAGGAGAACCTGAAGTTTGCAAATGTTGGGAAATAATGGGATGAAGAAAGCATGGAAAAGATAATGGATCTGCTGCATGAATTCCAAGATTTATTTCCAAGAAAATTTTCTTAGATGAAGGGAATACTGGGAGCTTTAGGAGAGATGAAGATCCCTCTGAAGCCAAATGTGAAGCCCGTGAAGTAGAAGTCGTATCGCTTGAATCTGTGATACAATGAGAGGGACAAGGATGAGCTCGACAGAATGTTGGACACTAGGATAATAGAACTGGTTGAGAAAATCGGAATGGATCAGTCCCATGGTAGTGCAAGACAAGAATATAGGTGAGGTTCAAATTTGTGTCAACCTCATAAAATTGAATGATGCATGTCTGCATAACCCATTTCCGACACCATTCACTGATGAGGTGCTAGAAGGAGTGGGCGGTCAAGAAATTTATTCATTCACGGATGGCTTTTCTGGCTGTCACCAAATTAAGATCGCAGAGGAAGATCGTCACAATACTACCTTTGTTACTGAATGGGGATGTTTTCAGTACACTGTGATGCCATTTGGATTGAAGAATGCATCTGGGATATTCTCTAGGATTGTTGTCGCTGCATTCAAAAAAATTATTCATAAGTTTCTAGCAATTTACATGGATTCCTGGACGGTTTATGGATTGATTAGGTACCATCTAGCGAACCTTTGACTGATGTTGGAGCAATGTCAACAGCATTAGATCGTGCTAAACTCAAAGAAGTGCATTTTATGTGCACCTTTTGGGATGTTGTTGGGACATGTTGTTTGCAAGAAAGGACTGTTGGTTGACCCAATAAATATTTCGTTGATTTTGAGCTTGACAGCACCTACAAATATGAAGCAACTTCGAGAGACACTGGGACACATGGGATACTACCGCAAGTTCATCCAAGGTTATCTCACGATCATAGCTCCTATGGAGAGTTTTCTTAAGAAGGATGCGGTATTTGTATGGATCCAAGAGTGTCAAGGAAGTTTTGATATGCTAAAGGCCAATATGGCTTCTGCACCAATACTAGTTTTTCCTAATTGGACTAAGGAGTTCCATGTCCATGTGGATGCATTGCCAGTTGCACTGGGAGTGGTGCTTGCACAACCAGGTGAAGGAGATCTTGATCACCCGATTGCTTTCACTAGTTGGAAGTTGTCGTCTACAAAGAAGAATTATACTACAACGGAGAGGGAAGGTTTGGAAATGGTATATGCACTACATAAGCTTCGACATTACCTATTGGGCGGTCATTTCAAGATGTTCACGGGCCACTCTTCGTTAAAATACCTGGTCCATAAGCTTGTGTTGGGGGGGAATATATGTCGTTGGCTACTTCTCTTTCAAGATTTTTACTTTGAGATAATTGAGAAGCCGGGTCACTTGAATGCTGGCCCATATTGTTATCATAGATTGAGACATGTGAAGAACCAAAAAACATTGAAGATGGGTCTCTAGATGCACAACTATTCAGATTTGATATGGTTGATGATTACTATGAGAAAATAGTTTAGTTTTTGGCGACAAGAACAGCACCAGAAGAGCTTACTACAAGTCAGAAGAAGAATTTGATTGTTAAAGCCTCAGATTTCCAGTTGATCGTTGGACAACTCTATAAGCTAGGACCTGATGATATCTTAATGTGATGTGTCTTACCACATGAACAAGGACAAATATTGGAAGAGTCACATGAGGGAGTCACGGGAGGACACTATGGAGGTCATGCTACTTCCCGAAAGGTGCTCCTCATAGGGCTTTGGTGGCCCACTCTTAATAGTGATGCAACTGACTATGTGCGGAGTTGTGACGTCTGTCAAAGGACCAGAAAATCATCAAAGAGGGATGAAATTTCATTAGTAGCTCCGGTAACATTGCAACCATTTGATAAATGGGATGTGGACTTTGTGGGACCAATCAACCGACTTGGGAAGAGAACCAGTGTGTGGTACATCATTACAGCAACAGACTATTTGACGAGGTGGGTGGAGGCTACACCTATTGTATATTGCACTTCTGCGACAGCAGGGAGGTTCCTATTTGACAACATTGTTACTCAATTTGGGTGTCCAAGGATATTGATGAGCGACTAGGGGAGTCAATTCATCAATCGCACAGTTAGTGCATTGACAAAGAAACTACATATACAACATAAGAAGAGTACCTCATATCATCCACAAGCAAATGGGACAGTGGAGGCATTCAACAAGGTGTTGGAGCATGCACTTACAAAGGTATGTAACGCGAACCGTGATGACTGGGATTTGAAGATTCCAGCAGTCTTGTGGGAATATGATACCACTGGAAAAATATTGACAAGAGAGACACCGTTTAAACTGGTGTATGGGAAAGAGGAAGTCATGCCGATGGAGTACATTTCCCCAAGTTTACGCATAGCAGAAGCGACAGGCGTGGATGATGAAGCAACATTGGAAGAACACCTAGCGCAGTTGGTGCAGCTAGAAGAAGACCGATTTGTTGCAGGTTTTCACTAGTGTGTTGAGAAGGATCGACAAAAATCCTGGCATGATCGACATATTAAGAACAAACATTTTCAACAAGGAGACCTGGTACTAATGTATGACAGCAAGTTCGCAAAACATCCAGGTGAGTTACAGATGCATTGGCTAGGCCCATATGTCATTACTTCCATTACTACAGGAGGCGCAGTACAACTACAGTAGTTAGACGAAGTGATGCTGCCAAATCTAGTGAATGGTAGTAGGCTAAATCCCTACAAGACGAGCCAGGAGTTGCGCGATGCTTGAGGCACTGCGCGATGGAAATATATATATATATATATATATATATATATATATATATCTTTGTTTGTGCATGAGCATGAGATGGTAGTTAGGAGAATGGTGCACTAGGAAGAAGTGGTTGCGCAAGTAGACGAGTCAGTATTGTGGATAAGGAGTCATACCACAGTAGTCACAGGGCCACGATAGAGTCAAATCAACAATAAATTGGGTATTTAAAACAGTTAATTAGTGGCAGATTCAGACGATTAATGCAGGATTTAGTCGTAATGATGAAAAGAAATCATAATGATTTGGTCATGATGGGCGGAAGATCGATTCGGCACTATAAGAAGAGGATGAACACAGTCAAAATTCACCATTGTTCAAAGTTGAGTTGTCAATAGAGTTGCAAATATTGTTGCAGTGAGTTGTGTTGTGGTGATTGCTTAAGTTGCATAGCAAAGTAAGGTCAAGTGCTCGTTGAGAAATTGGGGCACTTATGTTGGCATGCTGAGTGAACCGATCACAGTTGAGATTTCAAACAATATAGACTCACCAATAATTGGGGTGCCCATTGAAGAATAATTTGCAAGCATGTCAGTGGTTTCATCATTGGTTCCAAATAAGAAGAGAGGGGCATAGTGACCCAAGTCCCCGGTGCAGAATAAGAGGCAAACCAAAACTTCTGCATGGGCACAAGAGAAGGCACCTGCACAAATGGGTCCATCGACTTTAGGGGCAGACGAATCATCACCCCACATAGGGGTATCTATTACGGATATCCCTAGGTATGTGCCCCCCTGTCAGCCCGATGTGAAGCCCAGGAAGACAATGAAGAACTAGAAATACTCAGTCAGGATGTTGATGATACCGCAGGGCATGATATGTACAATGGATATTGTGCCCTCGCTCATGCAGATGAAATATGAGGACCATGATATGCTTGCATCACCAGATATTACTACGGAACCGTATCTACCCATGGCACAAGCAGGACTAGGTGTGGGTTTTGGAGATATCAGAAATTTTGGGAGTAATCAACATGCCACACTTGAGTGGTTGAATGAGGCAAATGCATGTGTGAAGAATCTATTTGTGTGCTTCCATGGTGATATTTTGTGGCTGGACCTGCTGGTCGCAATCACTATGGCACTCATTCCAGGGATCATAGGGATGCCCAAGGACGGTCCTGACCCATTGCAGTACTTTATGGGGAAAGAAAAAGATAAGAAGTTGGTTGCAAAGCTAAAGAAGAGATACAACCTACACCGCGACGGACGGGTGTACCGCGTTGACTGTATAAACGATCAGGTTGTTCGCATTGCAGCAAGGATTCTGGATAGCAAGGTAGTCAAAATGAATAGACCCAACCAATGTAATTTGGGGTTCATCACATGCATGGAGTAATGTGCGCAAGGGGTGCAAATGAACTAGTCATTGTTCCTCATGAACCAGTTGACGGACGATGCACTCATTTTCTAGGCAAGGTAGTGACTGTTCACTTACAGTTGGATATCGATTCTGATTGCACTCATGGATTGGATGGAGCTAGAGGATTACCAGGGGATGGAAGTGGATGCAGTGAAGGCTTGTAAGGGAGCACGATACCAGAACCTCTGGTATGTGAAGGAAACAAAGCGATTGAAGGACTGTGCAATTCAGTTTTGGATATATTGGGAGGCGATGCAAGCTGTAGCAGTGAATATTCTACAACTGACGGAGGAAGCAGTAGTAAAGTACCAGTGAGTCCTTTGGTTTGTGATTGGGTCACATGTCATTCATGTACAGGAACAACGGGACCTGGATAAATAGTGGATACCCTCAACATACAAAGTGGTTGACATGGAGCTGGATATTATTGTTGTTGATTGTCCCGTGGAGTGGCACAAACCTATTAGCATTGAGGAAGTATCGACAGGTCCACTAGCCGATGCATCGATAGTTCCTTTGCCCAACCCACCAACTGATCACGACTCCGATGAAGCATCAACGTGTACCCCCATGGATTTAGATGTAGAGTGACTATTTGAGGAATCTTATACGAAGAAGAAGCAGGATCGAGGTGCGACCAGTAGCACCATACCAATGACTGATTGCAATGATTACAACAGCAAATCAGGCAACATGAGAGTATATGAAGAAGGATACGTTCGACGAATTTGGTGAGGTAAAAAATCCCCTTGACTCATTAGTTAATGTAGTTTTGAATAAGGCATAGGAGGTAGCCATTGTGCAGAAGATTGGATCAATCAGCACTAGGACGTGGATTAGGAATGTGCAAATTCTGTCACATGCCATCAAGACCAACAATGAGGATCTTAACTCCTCGCTGCAATAGTTATAGGATCTTTCCATAGAAATCAATGCACTGTTGACATATACATTGGTCTACATGCATAGGGTCACCAATTAGGAGTTGGCGGATAGGGAACAAATAATCAGCGATCACTTCTTGAGGTCATAGGAGAAAGAGGTTGAAGCACGCAAAGAGATTGAGGCATTGTAGAAGGAAAAATATCGGCTGACTGAGGAGAAAGATAAGGATATTTTGGAGCTCAAAAAGGAGCAGGATCGACTAGTCATAGAGAAAGTGCAGCTCTGGGATAACAAAGTGTGTTTGGAGCAGGTAATTTCGGGTACCTGTCAATAGATACCTAAGAGCATGGAGGACCTGAATGCAGAGGCAAAAGAAGAGCGTCTTGGTTTCGTAATTGCACAGTTGAAGCACGACAATGACAGTATACATGCAATAGTGGATCCAAACACACCACCAGAAAAATATGCAGAAATAAAAAAGCATAATTGAGGACTTCGCGATGCAGCTGGAGGAAATGGAGAAAGAAGCAAAGCAAGTAACTGATGCGACTACACAATTTTGGGGCACTATAGTTCAGGATGCATAGTTGGAGAAATTGACCACATAGTTGCAGGAGGCTGAAGGATAGTTGGCCACACTAAGGTCATCGCTCAAAGCGATTCCCCTAGTCATATAGATCACAAAGGTAGTGGAACTGAAGGACTTACAGCAGTGAGTTGCAAAGGCCAGGGATCTTCACCAGAGGCACACCACATAGTTAGATGAAATCCAAGAGATCTGTGTGCAGCTCTCAGTGAAGGAAGTTTCAGCACTGCAAGCAGTTCAGGAGGGCAAGAAGGATGTCATATAAATATCGTCAAGCACCCATTAGAGCGAGAAGTGACAGAAAGTTGGGAGAATACTAACAAAATAAAAGAACAGGTCAAGGAGATCACCCAACAATATGAGGACTTGAAGGTTAAGATCAGCGGATACACCATTTCCAGCTGACGTAGCTTGAGGATGAGCCACAAGATTGTGTTGGGGGCCTGTTGGCAGGAATTTTTGGAGTAATTTAAACTTATGCGACATCGGGGATGTTGCGCAAGGTCAAATATGTTTCATAAGATGGAAAACGATGCGCAAGGTAGATTTACTATATTTTATGTATTTTGATCATATTTTGTAGATTTGGACCGCATTAGGTGGATTTTGGTCATTATTTTGTAGAGTTTGTTAGTAGTTAGGAAGTTGACTTAAAGTGGACCACCAATGTAAAGGCGCAAGCCTATAAATAGATATCGAATTACAAGTGTGTTGCGCAAGTTCAAAGATGTTGCATAAGATGGAAAACAATGCACAAGGTATATTTACTATATTTTATGTATTTTGATCATATTTTGTAGATTTGGACCGCATTAGGTGGATTTTGGTCATTATTTTGTAGAGTTTGTTCGTAGTTAGGAAGTTGACTTAAAGTGGACCACCAATGTAAAGGCGCAAGCCTATAAATAGATATCGAATTCCAAGTGTTAAGTTTTCTTCAACTTGGCTTCTTGGATCTTCTTGGCTTCTTAGATCTTGACTATTGTGCAGTACTTAGTCTTTTTGAACTATGTATGTGAGATGAGAATTGTTTTGGAGGAACTGTGTTTTTTCGCGAAGATGAATATGACATGACGAAGATTGAGCAGAAACTTTGTGTCTTTTGCTATCTTCATTTTTTCCTGTTTTCTGTGACCTAAATGTGAATGCGATGTGGATCTGTGAAAGATGCAATGTTTCTCTGCTATAAATGATGATATATTGTTAGATCTGGTTGCGCATCAATTTTTTCCTACGATTTAATTATGATTAATGTGATCTATTGAATGATGACATCATTCTGTTAATTCATCATCTGAATAATTAGATCTATTGAATAATGATGCGCTGAATTGATAAGTAGATGCATGGTCCTCCTTCACAATGCAAAAACTTGGTTCCGATAGTTCTCCCTTGAACATCTCGGGTGAGACTTCATCTGCTCTTCAGGTGTTGTCAGGCGGGGTAAAACCTTTCTAGGTCGATGCTCAGGGAGAACGTGGTGGTTTGGATTTTGATAGAGAGTGAACCCCTGTCGACGGTTTTTGTGTCAACACAATCCAATCAGATATGAAATATACCTAATTTGAAAAAATTAGGGTTTATCTATCAAAGCCTAGGTCTACCAGAAGAGTCTTTAAGCAAGCCTCAAGTTGATGCAATCTCATTGGTAAGTTATATCCTCTCTATTTCCATTTGAGGTTCTCATATTTATCATGATGACAAACTGTACCAAGCTTGAGGACAATCTTAAAAGAGTCAAGAAATTATAAGCATAAAAGTATAGAGTGTTTCTCATACTTGAAGAAGCATGACATGGAGAACTATGTCAAACAAGGAGTTGCAGATCTAGAGGGAGAAGAAGTCAAGGCAAAGCACAAGAAGATGAGTATTTCTGTCTCCATTGGATATCACATGTATGATCCTTGAAGAATCCCAAGGATATGTTTGAAGCAAATGTCATAAAACATTCAATGTTATTTCACAAGGAGGTCTCAGCTCAAGGAGCAATTAGAATCCATTACAGACATTGTCAAATAAGCAGAAGCATAGATTACAACTTTGAATGGTATTCCAAGTTCATTCGAGGGAGTTGTTCTAGAAGGAAGATCACATATGGAGGAATGAATGTAAGAAGGAGCTTGATTGATGGAAAGAGAAGAAGAGACGGACAAATATCACAATCAAGTCTTAACAACTCATGCCAAGAAGAGAAAGAACAAGAAGGAAGAACATTCCCTTAAAGAATAGAATGACATCTCACGACTCAAATGTTCAGTTGTGATGAGAAACAACACTTTGCAAAAGAAAGTTCCAAGAAGGAAGAATGGAAGGATGATTTGATCAAGAAGTACCAGTCGATCATACATAATGATGTTTGGATATGAGTTCAAGACATGAAGGGAAGTTTTGTAAAGTCTTCCAAGAAAATATACAAGATCAAGTATACAACAGATCGAAGTATCAAAAGATACAAAGCAAGGTTTTTGGTTTCTATCAGAAAGAGAGAGACGATTATGGCAAGACATTTCTCTAAGGGATAGACACACCTCTTCAGTGGTGGGTATTACACTAGAAAGTTGGTGTAATCAAAGTAGAAGAATATATCAAGCAACCTACAGGGTTTGAGACTCTTTACAGAGAATCACCTATGCATGGAAGGATTTGTACAAGCTCAATAGGAACCCATGGGATAACACATACAATTACATGAGATATTGAGGATAAACTAAAGTGATGGAGATCACAACCTTTACTACAAGGTTGAATATAGAATCCTAAAAAGGATGAGAAGCTCATAGATGGGTGCAAGAGAAAACTTGCAACAAAGTTTGAGATGAGGGATCTTGATATCTAGTCATCTCGACATGTGACATAGATGGATACAAAGAAAATTAGTAGTAGAAAAAGATACCTGTCACTACAATGTCCTAATGTAGATAGTACAAGATGTAGAGGGAAGATGATGCTCCACGTCATAGGGGTGACTACGGTAGATCTTAAAGTTTGAGAATATTGACATGATTCTTAGGATTAGAAGTCCTCATAAACAGACGATGAAGTTGAACACATTGGAAGAGACTTCAGTAATTTAAGAAGACAAAGATCAAGATGGATTCTACCAAACAAACAAGGACAAGTATTTGAATTGTCATTTCCTACATATCTAGTTTTCCAGTTATGTACATAGATATGTTTCTAGATTTAGGAAGTGTATTATGCATTTTAGGGTGTTTTGCATTTATCAACAATTTACTGTTAATATGCATATGATGGGTAAGTGGCTTATGGTGTTCTAAAACATTCAATTTCTACTTATCTAGAATGAAACCTCCTTGTTGACATAATGTCTTGGTAGAGATGGAAGGCATATAGAAAGTTACTGTATGTATACGGGATATGCATGAATGTTGTATTAGTTGAAATAGTTGCGTAATTATATAACACATATCTTTATGCATAAGAATTTGTCATTATTAATATGTTATTAAATGTTTCTAATCATAAAATTGTATTTGACTTGTAGGAAGCATTGCATGTAATCACCTACAAGAGAATAATGATGAAGTTGTGGATATATGATACAGTTGCAGATGCACAAAAGAAGAATGATGCAATTTGTGGATGTACGATGCATTTGTAGATGCACAAAAGAAGCATGATGCGAGCTATGGATGTACAATGTAGTTACAAATGTACAAGAGAAGAACGATAAAGAACAAGTTGCAGAGAAAGACCTTCCCCGAAAGGGACAGCAGTGATGATGATGTTGCAGTGAAAGATCTTCCTTGAAAGGGACAGCAGTGATGATGATGTTGCAACGAAGGACCTTCCTCAAAAGGGGGAGTAGTGATGATGGTGTTTCAATGGGATTGTATGATCCTTGCACATTATTCTTAAAGTGATCCGCGGACTTTTGTCTCTATGAGGTGGTGGGATTGTATCATCCATGGACACTATTCCTAAAGTGATCCGTAGACTTTTGTCTCTGTCAGGTGGTGGGATTGTATCATCCCTAGACATTGGTCCTAAAGTGATCCACATAATTTTGTCTCCATGAGGTGGTGGGATTGTATCATCCCTAGACATTAGTCCTAAAGTGATCTGCAAAATTTTGTCTCTGTGAGGTGGTGGGATTGTATCATCCCTAGACATTAGTCCTAAAGTGATTCGTATATTTTTGTCTCTGTGAGGTCGTGGGATTGTATCATCCCTAGACATTGTCCTAAAGTGATCCACATACTTTTGTATCCGTGATGTGGATATGATTGCATCATCCTTAGAATTATGTCCTAAAGTGAAAGGGACTAATCATCCTGTAATTGGATCATATGTGTTGCAGGTTATTGTTGAGATAGATTCAGTATTCTTATACTGATATGAAATATCAGTATTTTCATACTAATGTTGATGTGCCAAGATTAGTATTTTCATACTGATGTTGATATGGCAGATTCAGTATTTATATATTGATGTTGATAAGACAATTTTAGTATTCATGTAGTGATGTTGATAAGATAGTTTCAGTATTCATGTATTGATGACAATGAGGTAGTTTCAGTATTTCTATACTGGTATTGATGATGATGTTGCTTCAGCATTTGTATGTTGATGTTGATGATTTAATTGTGGTCCCAACACCTTGTGTTGATGATGTTGATGATGTGGTTGTGGTCCCAACACCTTGTGTTGATGATACTGATATGGTTGTGGTCTAGGCACCCTATGCTGATAATGTAGATGTGGTTAAAGTCACAACACTTTGTGTTGATGATGATGATGTTGTTTCAACATTTTTATGATGATGATGATGATGTTCCAACACCTCTATGTCGATAATGCAAATGGTGATGTTTCAGTATTTACATACTGATGATGTAGATAATGATGTTTCAGTATTTACATACTGATGATGCAGATGATGATGTTTCATTATTTACATATTGATGATCTAGATGATGATGTTTCAGTATTTATATACTAGTGATGCATTTGATGATGTTCCATTATTTACATATTGATGATGCAGATGGTGATGTTCCAATATTTATATAGCGATGATGCAGATGATGATGTTTCAGTATTTACATGCTGATGATGCAGAAGATGATGGTTCAGTATTAACATATTGATGATGAAAATGATGATGTTTCAGTATTCACATACTAATGTTACAGAATAATATTTAGTATTCATAAACTGATGTGGCAGAAGAAGATTCAATATTCACATACTAATGTACAAAAGAAGATTCATTATTCACATACTGATGTGGTAGAAGGAGATTCAATATTCACATATTGATGTTACAAAAGAAGACTCAGTATTCACATATTGATGTTACAGAAGAAGATTCAATATCCACATACTGATATTGCAAAAGATGATTTAGTATCACCATACTGATGTTGCAGAAGATGATCTAGTACACACAGAAGATTATTCAATATCCACATACTGATGTTGCGGAGGATGATCTAGTACTCATAGAAGATGATTGGGTATTTACATACTAAGGTTGCAGAAGATGATCCAATATTCTCATATGAGATTTATGATAAAGATGTATGATGTTGTTCCAAAACTTCCTATGACATGTAGAGATTCACCAGTCAGTTGTACAGTTGTGATGTTGGTTGTTGGTGATGTAGAATACCTTATTAGTTAAGGGGGAGTGTCAAAGTATTATAACTTCAGAATATATTCTACTGTGCTTTTATTATATTCCTCCTTCGGAGATGTTATTCCTCCATTCGGAGATGTCTTTGATGTAATTGTTCATGTAAAATTCATGAGGTAAAACCTCTATTGTAAGTCGGGGCAATAGTACCCACAAAAGTAATATATAAAATGTATTTTGTCTTTTCCTAGGTAGGTCAGCCCTAATTAGGGAACTTGGATGACCTAGTTGGTTAGTTAAGTCACTCACCTAATGAATATAAATGTGTGAGGTACCTCTTTCATTTAGACACACCTTACACTCAAGCATTGTGCAAGAGAGAGACACACACACAGAGAGAGAGAGAGAGAGAGAGAGAGAGAGAGAGAGTCTACTGTGGAAGATGAGCAGCTATTCTTGTTGCTGGGGATTTACATTGTACTTGTTCGAATTCTATACTGAGGAAGTTTTGCGGGGTTTTCTCCCTTGTGGTTTCCCTGAGGAAAATATTTGGCTTCTCTTGTGTTGTTGTACTTGTCTTTCTTTTAGTGATCCTTTTCTCATGGTTATGATGTTATGATGCTAAATGTTTTAGATCTTGTATAACCATTAAAAATTGAACATATATAACACAAGATCAATCTTGATCCAACACAAGATTCCAAACTTGATACAACACAAGATCACAATACATTCATCCCACCTCAATACATGAGGACATAGATAGGACTTGATACAATACAATGTCATGACTTAATACCACACAAGTCCTTAACTTGATACAACACAAGTCCTTGACTTGATACAACACAAGTCTGGAGAATTACTCTTGATGTTGTACATTTAACAGAAGCTAGACTTATGCAATGACTTCCATTGTATCATAAATCTTTCGAGTGTTATGTTTTCCTCATGAAGAAAAAATCCTTACTATCGATCACTTGTCATTCACTCGGACAAATCCTAATGCACCTCCATGATCAAATGTTCCATGGATTGATAGATCACATCCAGCAACTAAGAATATAGGAGTGGGAATATATCCTTCATTGACAGGAACTTGTAATATTTTGACTCCTACTTTCTTTATTAGTTTTACGTAGTTTCAGCTAATGAGGAAGTCCTTGTTTGACAAGTAGCTTCTTTTCATAAATCATAGTTTCATGATCCTTGGAATATTCCTACTCCATCAGATTTGATGAAAGAATCTCAGCACTCCAGAATGATTTCTCCTTTGTTTGCAACTAAAGTCACTTATCAAGCAATTCAACATGCTATTGTAGACCTAATTCTTCACATGTTGAGGATTTGGATCAGATTTCTAAGCCAATTTAAGATTGATTCCTCCAATTCTCTTGATTTTCTTGATATGTCAGCCTTTCCTTCTGGCCGGGGTATTATGGATGCTTTGATAAGGACTAATAAGCCTTGGGATGATTTCCTTCCAACTATTGATAAGAAGAGAATGGAGAGTTTCATGTCAATTTACCTAGAGATGTCAATCAGCCATTGAACCATTTGTCTCACAAAAGAGTATATGTTGAAGGCAATATATCTATTATTTTTTAAACCATCCTGATCAATATATCTAGCAACCCTGATGTCATAGAAAATGTATATGTTGGTGTGAATTGTTCTCCATAAGAAGTTAGTATTTATACTGATCTTTTTAAAGAATTTTGTAATGTGTCTGTGTAATGCATCAACCCCTACATTGTTGAAAAGGAGATTAAAACCTATGAGAATGTTAAATATGTTCATGAGTAGATAACAACTCATGATCAATGGTGGTAAACTCAGAGTAAACCTCCATAATGGTGGCAAGTCAGGGGAAGTGAGAAAGCAAATGGTGCATGGCATGAGTAGATAACAACTATCATATCATCAATCGACATGGTAAAGAGGGATTACATTGATCTCAACTTTTAGCTTTGAAGATTTAAAAAGGTCAAATATGAGATGGCATGCATTTATGCCATATATTTTTTTATTGGATAATTGATAAATGATGAACTCCTAATTCGAGAGGAGAAAATAAAAAAAAAATGGCTACATATGAAGGCAAGTAGATAAAGGGATTTTTCCAATATGCAAAATTTCCCAAAGAGCATATAAATGCAGTTTTATGCGATCTTCGGGATGGATTTGAATTTTGATACAAGTTGAGAACCCGTCCATAAAAGAAAACATCTCACACTCAATAATTTGGTCGGTGAATGGTGTGGAAACATTGTATTTGGGACAAGACTTGTTCAAATCATGAAATTCCATACACACATAGGGATTACCTTGCTTCTTATCAACCAAGATGGGATTGGATACCCATTTAATTAAAGAAACATAATAAGCAAAACTAGCCTTAAAAAGTTTTTCAACTTCATCTTTGATAGTTTCCACTTTCCAAGGATTAACCAGACGAAGCTTCTCTTGAACATGCTTAACATTCTCATAGGTTTTCATTTCATTTTCAACAATGCAGGGGTTGATGCCTTGACATATCCTATTATGAACACACATACAAAATTCTTTAAAAAGATCAGTATAAATACTAACTTCTTATGGAGAACAATTCACACCAATGTATACATTTTGTATGACATCAGGGTTGCTAGATATATTGATCAGGATGGTTTAAAAAATAATAGTTATATTGCCTTCAACATATACTCTAGCTACTTGGAAATTTTGCATATTGGAAAAATCCCTGAGTTTACCACCATTGTGGCAAATTAAATTTTATGTTTCGTTGTTCCAGAGAGTTAATTGTAAGTTGGTGGCGAATTAAATTTTATTTTTCGTTGTTGCAGAGAGTTAATTCTAAGTTGGTCGCAATTACGGCGAGTTTCGTTGAGTTTGTCGCTTGGTTTCAGTGGAAAATTATGAGTGTCTTCTAGCCTTGCAGTGGATTTACTTGAATTTTTCCATACATATTGGCGATGTTACTTGAGTTTCTCTGAAGGAAGGCAGGAAATATTTTAACGTCCACGAGGCTAAGAATAGACTATGGGACAAACCAACTCACACGTTGTTTTCTGCAATTCAATCCTCTGTTTGTTCAACTTGAGGATGAGAGCCCCCAATTTTTCCATAGTCTTTTCGTTAAATCAATCATCCCAAGATTTATCCACCAATACATTTGCGTACTTGTCCCTATTGTCCTTAAAGGCTTCACACTCTAAAATGATGTGTGGGTGGAATCACTTGAGTTTGGTTGGTGTGGAAATTTACCATGGGTAAATATTTTTTATGTTTAGATATNAAAAATAAAAAGTAATTAAAAACAGTAGTTAAAAAATACATGTTGTCTTATAAAATAAATATAGATTCATCTTAAAGCCCGGTCTACCAGGGATCAAACGGATCCAAATTCTTGATCTGGCAATTTTTATGAACATGTAAAAAAATTAAGATTAAAAAATTTTTACCTCAAGAAAATTGGATCCCTCTCAGTGCTTGTGGATTCAGGTTTAAGATGTATCTATGTTGGTTTTATTTGATCTCTCTTATATATTAGGTTTGTTGGTTTAGTTTTCAAACAAGAAAAACATTTACTATATATAATGTGTGTATATGTGTATAACAAACGTAGGTTCGTTATATTAACGCTCCCCTTGGTTTTAAAAATAAACCAAGAAACCTTTTATATTAACGTAGGTTCGTTATATTAACGCTCCCCTGCAAAGTGGGCTTTGATTTACTCATGCAAGGCCTCAACGATTAGTAAAACAACATGTCGATTGATGCAGTGGATACAAGAGGGCATTCGTCATATCATGGTTTGATTGATTCCATGCATTTTGGAAGGAACGATTGCAAGTAAAGATTGTGAGATGATGGTTATGGATTGTATATAGGAGGCTCAAGCGCATAATATAGGATCATGAACCTGGCGTTTCAACCAATCGCATCAAACAATGTGCTAGTAAAGGGTGAAGAAATTGGACTCGATAGTTTGAATCATTCATTCAGGGATGAAGATGATTGGCAAAGATCATCGTGGAGGTATCAACAAACACTCGAGTAGTCATACTTCAATTTAGGTCATACTTAATAAACCGAAATTTAGCTGGGGAGGGTTGTTTTTCTGCTCTGAGAAATACAAAAGTATGGAGGATGTTATGGCCACAACAATTGGCAAACCACCAGAAGAACTAGTTATCTTTGCCTTAGATCACTCCAAGACTTACATTCATCCAAGTATTAAAGATAAGATCTTTTATATGGTTATAATATCTCTTGTATTCATGGGTACCACTTCAATGGATATGCAAAATTTCCAATAAGATATGAATCAACGAAAGTGGACATAACATAAAATTATGAATATTCTCTACGGTCGAGAGTATGGATTTTATTTACCAAGATTTATTCCAAAATGTGCATTTCATTGGGCATAACACCATAGAGTCGAAATCATAAGTAAACAAGTTCTTAAAGTTTGTTCCTCATCTCTCATCCCATAGGCATGGCTCTATTTCCTGTGTGCATCTATAGTCTTGACAGAGTTGCCTCTTAAGTCCTTTTTATGACTAAATGCTCTTGTCCCATTTTACTCTTTTGATTTGCATATGTAGATACATATTTCTATTGATCTATTAGATATTTTCTAATTTTTGCATTGAGTAGATGGGGGAGCATGTTCAGTAATCCCCTTAAGGGCATGGGATGGTATTTTTAGAGTCATTTTTATTTGTTGTGCATTGTAATCCCTCTTATTCTACCTGTGGGTTTACCACTAGAAAACATCATAGGATTAGCTAATTAAGTGTGTGTAGTGGATAGATCTTGCCAAAGAATAAATGAAAGACACCTAGAGTCTTTATAACTATTGTTCTTGTACAAGCCCTTTCAAGTCTGTTGGAATTCCACCATGACAAGGATCTACTATACACTTTCAATTAACTTGTAAGAATCCTTAGATGAAGTGTTTTGGTCTCAATCAAATATGATATATGTATTCCTAATTATACCATTGTGCATACCTTTATCTTTGACAACCCGACAAATTATATCATGAATTTTGAATGAACTTTCTGGTTAATTGATGCTAAAGGTTTTAATTTATGAATTTAACCAGTAAAACCCTCATTGAAAAATAAGGTAGGGATAGGGATATGGATATGTGAAATCAAAATAACCTATCGAAACCAATCACATCGCAAGGAAGACAATCAAAATAATCCAAAGCATAATAGCAATTTGGTTTTAAAATTTAGTACAAAATCAGTATGTTTGTGTTTCCTTTCAAAATAAGAGACACTAGCAAAAGGGATGAGGGAAATATCAAAGATCGAATCAACAAAGCCAAAAAAATATGGAATATTGTAGAAGCAAGGTATCAATGGCAAATATATTAGGAAACATGCCAAGCTAAATTACAAGGATCGCTCCCTCTAACATTACATTGTCGTAGTTTATCCATGATGTCAATGTCATTATTCCCAAAGTCACTTTCCACTTATATTCTCCTCATTTTTGCAAAGTTACTCTACACAGTTGATTCTACATGTATTTCACACAAGCCTCACTCGCCTCCCAAACAGATGTCCTAACGCTATCATGCCAAGGGCTATCTCAACATAAATATCATTATGCTCACCTAAAGAGATCAAAGCTGGAATGATTGTTAGGGTGAATGAATGACATGATAGACCAATATACTCTCAAGGGATCAAAAGGGGTCTCAACATCTCAAATTTCAAAGCATCTTCTAAGACTGTGCATGGGAGTTCAAGGGTGATTGAAGGATTTTTTCCGTTTGATTTTCATTTGCTTAATTATAATATCATATTCATTAAATTTGTTGAATCAAGAATAATACAATTTGTCGATTTGTTTAGATCCTGAAACTTTTGTTTGTCTTTTCTTGCACTCATACGGATGTTGTAGTGTTCATTAAAGCGTATTTATGCATCCTATTGTGATCTCATGCGCTTATGCTCCTTTAGAAGATATATTCGTTTTTATTTTCAATGCTTATGGTGTTATGCGTGGGCTATAGAAAGCTAGAGTGTGTATATATGCAGGCTATAATTGGACAAAGTGTGTATGTCCCTGTTTACTCTATTTTTTCCATTTTTCATTTTTTCTTTATTTAACTTGGAATTTATTTAAGTTGGAAGATTAGGGTTTGGGGTTATTTATTAGTTGATTTTGAATCTGTGACTGTATAATTAGACTTTGGAGCTTCAGAAACCAACAATTTTATAAACAAAAGTAATGAAAAAAAATCCGATTAGGTTTTTTTACCAAGATTTATTTTTCTTGTCTTTTGGATTGCTTGATCATTTGTGTAGCAATCTGATTTTTGTAAAGGAATCAATAGTTTGTTCTCTTTTACTTTATGTTCCTATCATCAAAGTAAAAAACATAAAAATATTTTTATTTCTTTGAAAAAAAAATTCTTCGATTGTGTGTTGCAAGACATTTTATTTTAAGTTTGTGTTGGACTGTTTGTGTACTTGTGGTGTTTTTTATATGAAATAAGTCCTCTTAAACAAAGTTATTCTAGCATATACATACTTATCTTTCTCTTTGCAAACCTTTTACAAGAAATGTACATTGTTGTTTAGGGGTTTGAAAATAATTATTTTTAAATTTCGAAAGAAAAGAAAAAATGGTTGTATTCTTCTTTGATTTAAAGTTCATAAATCAAAAAGCAAAAAAGTTAAAATATTTTGAAAAAAGTTATTCGCATTTTCAAAAGTGCTTTTTGTCACTAAAAATAAAAACAATTAAGGATTTTTATTTTATTTATACGCAGTTGTATTCTTATATTGTTTATTTCTTGCAAGTGTCATAGCATACCACTAGTTGTAGTTATGCATCCTTTTGAGGAAAAAAAATCTTATAAAATTAAGTGACTAATTAAAAAAATTAAACTTTTCTTGCATAGGTTTCACAAACTACTCTAGGTGTATCAACCTTGGATTAGGGTGAAATCAAACACTCTAATGCTATTGAACTGTAAAACATAGGTGTTTGTCCTAAGGATAAGAAAACTAAATTCTTGTATATAGGTGTGTTCAGGAAGCTCCTCTCAAATAGGAGTCAAGCACGAGGTCATGTGAGGTTAAGTTTAGGAGATTAACCCTTCGATTCTTAATCGAGAATTATTGGGATTTTGTGTGTATAAGTGTTTCATCTGTACCAACTTGGGCCCTATGTGGTGCCGATGCTTTTGAATATTTGGGTTCAATTAACAGGCTTCCCATACATACGATACCAACCACCAATTTCCCCCCTAGACATCGACTACTAGTTGGTATCCTTAGTTACTTTTCCTAGGGACCACTTAGGTGGTTGCAGGGGGATTCCTACAGGAGATGAGGAAGACATGGAACCAAAGTATTAGTACTCTTGGAGGGTGTCCCATACATTTATGGGAGACTTGCACTAATAAGGGATGTCTTGGTAACTACTTCTCACACCTTTGTTGTTGGTTGCAGGACTTAATCAACCTGTACTCATATTCAAAAGGCCCATTGTTTGCTTGATTGATATATCTAGGATTTTTTCTAGTGGTGTGCTCTTTGTCTTTAGTTGGCCTTAAGTTTGAACTTATTTTCAATATCCATTCAAGGTGGAATATCAATCTCTACATCGGTATAGACGATCTAAAATATTATTCAGGTCATAATGGAGCCTCCACCATCTCCTTAGAGGCGTCGATTAAGAACAGTTGGTTCTTTTGATCCAAATGGTTCTTTTAAGCCAGCTATTTCTTTTGTTTCAACAAGTTGTGACTGAGTTAATTGAAGAACTGCATGTAATAATTAACACTTATGCATCAAAAGTTACTAGAGTTGAAGATATTTAATCCAAATGCTTTGTTAGAACCTTTAACTCTCCATTGACTGGACTTGGCGACCCAGTTCTAATGTAGATTTCAATTTTATATGAACCATGAACAATTGCTTACTATATAAGTAGAGGATTAACTATGGATAGTATAGAATAAGGATCAAAAGATTTGCATACTCCTACATTCGCTATAGTTCAAGGGGGTTATCTCATCCTTGATTTTGTGCTCAAAAGTCAATGCAACATGGGTTAGTACAACTCTTATTGTTACATTTGGTGCTAGTACTTTACCTTAGGGATCTGCAATGACTCAACCTTTGAGTACTCCATTGTCCTCCCTTTTAGGGTCAAGGATCTTTACATCTGGGATTCCATCTATGAGTATGGATGGTATTTAAATGACTTCTCACTATATTTTAAATCCTACTACTGGATTTCGAGGTTCCTCAACACCTTTCCAATGTTTTCCTTGGAATGGAGGAAACATTCCCTCATCCACCTCAACAATAGGAGTGTCCCTTTCCAATCCACTATATTTGTTTTAGGTACAAACCCATTTATAGGTTGGAATACTTGGATGTGTGGTTTTCAGTCATCCTCCATGCCTTTTAGGTCTAACCCTTTTTCTTAATTAGCAGAGGTGATAGTAATGTTATACCCTCAACTGGAATTCCAGTTGGGGGTAATACCTCTCAAGCCCAATGGAATTGGTTACTAGGTAATTTATCTCGGGGGAATCCTTCACAAAACCCATGGAATTATTTTCATGGGGAATTTTCTTTAGAAGCTAAAGTAGGGGTCAATCCTTACCAATCTTTTGGGAATCTTATTAGTGGGAAATTACCACCTCATGGATTGTATGAAAATAATTTTTCTATGCAACCTATGACTCCCTTGCTGAAAACTCTAAATTAGCAAGACTTATCAAAGATGATGAATGACCCATTATGTCATGACCCAAGGTTGGCCTCTGATCCCAACCAAACTTCCTTTAGACGTCCCAAATTTTAAAGGTAAGATTGGTGAGGATCATGAATATCACATTACAACTTTTCATATATGGTGTTCTTCCAATACACTTAATGATGTCTCAACCAAATCAAAATTATTCCAATGCACACTCACTAAAGTAGCTACAAAATGGTATATTAAATTGCCTAGTTCATCATGTCAGTGCTTCCATGACTTATAAACTATGTTTTTGAACCATTTTTTATCTTCTTGTCCAATGTGATGTCGAAATTAATCTGTTGTCTCAATTTCAAAACAATAAAGCTACCCATATCTCAAATCACATCCAAGAATGGGGTGTACTAAATAGGTTTATAAAGGCTAGTATTCCCCTGAGTTCTTGTTGAAATGGTTTCTTAAGTCCTTGTTACCTTATATCTCCAAGGATGTTTCTACATTATACATGACTACTAAGGAAGAATCCTTCTTAAAGGCCCAACAACTAGACTTGATTTATTCTTAGCCTAGGTCACTATATGAAATTATACCTAATGCGCTAAGACCTAGTTTGAACCCTTCAAAACCTAAACCATGACCATGTTGATGGAATAGTTGGTTTTGTGTGAAGTTTTTCTACATAAGTAGTTAGCAATAATATGAAAAAAATATCCACTCAATGTTCTACAGTAGGAGTAGTTAACATCGCTTCCTCTCCTTATTCCCAAATAGATCATGTAACTACTATGTAGGAAAATCAAACGAGAAAACAACAACCTGGAAGGAAAAAGAGTAACAAAAATAATAAATGAGAAGCTAGTAATAATAAACCAAAACTAAACAATATTGTTGGTCGGGATACGAAAGAGCGTGGAAAATTCAAGTTCCCTTGCAAACTTTGCAAAGGACACCATCTTATGCATCAATTCCCTTTGATGGAGGATGCTAAAAATTTGTTAACTCAAAAGCAACAACATATTGTCTTGACTCATCCTTTCCCATAAGGACAACACATGGCTTCTAGTTCATCCAATCCCACTTGAAAGTATGCAAGCGGGCACCCAAAGTGCACCCTCATCTAATTAATCCTGTGTCCATACAGTTGGATCAAATGTTCTATTATCGACACACGCCAAAGATTATGGAAATCCTAAATCCTTGTCGAGATATAAAGAAAATATTGAACCACAAAACCCTCTCCATTTAGAGAGTCCTATGGTATAGATAATGCCTCAAATACCAAAATGTGTTTGAGCTACACATAATCCAACTATTTGAGCTACACCCAACTATTAAATTATTGAATATTTAGCTCAAACTGTCTATGTGTGATGTTTGCTCTTGAGGAATTCCAAATTTTCCCATCGCAATAGAGTGTGTTATTATCCACTAATAGAAATAAGGATTCCTTGAATGATCAAATTATTAGGTTTGATGTATCCAATAATAATCCCCACCTTCCCTATCATTTTCCTTCCATATCGATGTTGTTCATTCCACAAAGACTATTTGAATAACTGTTGTGGATGACAGCACCTCAACTTGTGTCATGGCTTTGTATTGTTGGAAAGCCTTTGGCTCTCCAAAACTTGATTCATCGCCTACCTTTCTTACTAATTTTGATGGATGGTTTTTAGGACCACATGGAATCATTCTTTCCTTTCATGTTCAACTAGGAGGGAAAACAATTTATGTTGAGGTGGAAGTGGTTGATTCCCCAATCAATTACATCACTTGCTAGGATTGTTAGGATTATTGTAATCCTCCTCTGTCCACCATAGTCTATTATATTAATTTACTATCTTAGGATGTCATTGTCACTTTAACTAGTGTATGGAGGTATTATATGGGGCCCATTATACACATGATGCACCCTCATGCATAAATTTAGGAGCTCCTGCTGGGCTTAGGGCAGACCCGGGTTCTTATACTTTTATCTTCACACCAACAAAGAGACCCACAGTGTTGGCCCTTTCGGAAACAACCTGCGAACAGGTTGTAGTCTCACCCAAAACAGCTATGGGGTGCCGCAGAATCAGGTTTCTGTAGGCAAAGAGGGATATTACTGTACCTTTAGCCTTAACAAAGAATAACAGAGCTTCTATATTCACTTAACTAGCTTCGCAATTTAGATAAAAAGACAGTTACTTGCCTAACCCTTAACTGGGAATTCACAATGAAGTTAATACTCAACAGTTTATCTTACTTATCTACTTATCAAATGCATAAAACATAACAGGAACAAAATAACAAGAACCACCACAACACAAGATATACGTGGTTCACCCCCAATGTAGGGGCTACGTCCATAGAACTGTGTTTATATTCAACTATTTACAAATGACACAGTGTTGATCTACGCACTCAGCTGTAGATCTTCTCAACAACCCAAAACTACCCACTTAGCTATAGAACCTTTCTTCTTAAACCCTCTGCCCACTCAACTACAGAGTTTGTCCACGCACTCAGCTGGGACTTAACTTTTCTTCCAAAACCCTCTGCGCACTCAGCTGCAGAGGTCGTCCACGCACTCAGCTGGGACTTAACCTTTCTTCCAAAACCCTTTGTGCACTCAGCTGCAGAGGTCGTCCATGCACTCAGTTGGGACTTAACCTTAACCTAAAAATAGATCTTAGCTTCTTCGCATCAAATTATCATCATACAAAAACCTATGAAAAAGCTCTTTTCTCCTTTACATAAGTGCCTATTTATACAAGTGCACTATTACAATACCATGAGTTTAAACCATGGGATTAAAAACCATGGGCTTAAACCATGGGTTATTTACAAAAAGAGGGGCTTCAACCCAACCCCAAAACCCCTAAGACTATTTTGGACCACAACTCCGCTTACAAGCTTTGCACCAAAACCGCGGAGTTGCCAAAATTAAGGACCTTCAAGGTCCGCACCCCAACAGGCCCCTAAGACTCACCAGTGTCCCATCCCAGGGCACTTTGCTACTTTTCTGGTGGAAGAATATTGTTGGCAAAGATAGTAAATTTCTTGTTGAGGTTGTGCATGATATCTGTGGCTACTTGCTCCTTCTCTACTATCTCCTGTAATGTTGTTGCAAATGCTTCGTTGGCCTTTTCCTGTGCAAACGCGTCATACTCCTTCAAAAATTTGAGCTGGTTGTCCGCAGCAGTGCTCAACTCCAAGGCCTCTTTAATAAGGGGTTGCACAGAGTTCAACAATAGTGTTTCTTTCCTTTTGCAGGCCTCAATTTCTCATTGGAGCTCATTGCTATGCTTCACCTTAAGCATCTTCTGCATAGGAGGCAATGTCTTGATTTCCGCTTTGACTGCATCCAGCTCTACCTGTCGCTGCTTGATGGTATCTTGCAACTTTTCTACTTCGAGGTTGTCCTGCAAGTTTTCCCAAGCCTCGACACTTTCGTCCAGTAGCTTTGATGCACTACTCACAAGATCTAAGATCTTCATTGCTGAGGCTTGAATATCTCTGCGACGTTGTTCCCTAACCTCTGGTGGACTCTCAGGAATGATGCGAAGTTGAAGCTCCGTAATCTAAGCCTCATGTTCTACTTTCATATTCTCTATCAGGCTTCAAGACTGTTGTGCATAGTCTTTCAGCTTGACTATTCTTTGCTCCAGTTCTTTTTCAGCCTGCATGTCGAAGTCAGGGAGACTTTGACACGCCTCATCCAATACTCGCGCTAGTGTAGTCCGCTTGTTTTTTGCTTCCCTCTTCTTCTGGTCAACTTCTTCCAACTACGCTGCAAGGCTCTCACTCTACTTCGTGGTATTCTCTAACTACATGTGTGAGTAGCTGCCGTGTTCTCGGATCTCGTTCATGATTGCCAATTAACAAAGATGCAGCTCCAACATAGACAACTTGGCGTAGTCTATCTCAATTGTCATACTCATCTGCGATCGAGATGCTGCGTCAGTTATTATAAGGGCAGCACTTGGTACTTGCCCTCTATTTTTTTTGGCTAGCCATTGCCTTGTATCTGGATGCGTGCCTACTGGGGCACTACTTGCTGCAATGCCAGTTGCTGATCTTTCTGCTAACTCCTTCAGTTCTGTAATTCACTGTGCTATTCCAACGAGCGCATCAAGGTGTGTAGCTGCAAACTCTAACCATTTGTTGGTTAATACTTCTGTAGATTTTTTCAAATCCTGATCAAGCTTGTCAATCATCAAAGCGGGCTCTTCGACGATATTCTTACCCTTCGACGCCTTAGCTTTATTTCTGGGCGAAGGCTTCATAACTTCCTCCACTTTTGGAGACTTGCACTTATCTAGGTGATTAGGGTCGGAAATTGTCTTTACTGATTCTTATTCTTCTTCATCAGCTCCATCATCACCACCATGGTCATCTCCGCTCTGTTGTGACTCATCTTGTTCTTCGCTTTCTTCTGGTGGGTCACTTTGTTGTGCCTGACTAGGACCTGCGCCCACATCTGTCACTAGGGGGACTGGTATGTTGGGCCTTGTTCCTGCGTCCTTCATCCATTCAGTTGGACACTGCTTAACTACTGCGAGGATTTCTTCCTAGGTCACCACGTATGGCAATTTCCAGCATGCATGTTTATCATCTGCGCGGGCCTAGATGAAGACATTGTGCATGTTAGCCTTGAAGTTGGCCACTCCAGTGTACTGGGAAAATAGCTCATTACTGAGTCGCGGTGTTTTCAGGATCTCATATGAAATATTCATTGCATAAAAGGTGAACATGTAGTTCGTCATCTGCTGCAAGGCCTTATCCTGCGAGACCCAAAGAGATGCATACCTTGTTGCGCCAGGCATCTCCGGAGGCACATCAACAAACTGTGCCTCAGTAGGATCTCTCCATCCTACCAGTGCAATAAGCACTAACAACCATGAGTAATGAAAGGGTATACCTTTCTCCTGTGCATCGTGGACATCTTCGAGGAATTCCCTAGAAATGTACTTTGCCCATTTGTATTTGTATCCTTCGGCCCAGTTCGCAGCAATACTGACAATCGAGGCAGGTACTTCATTTGGTATGCACTTCTGCATTAATTTGCATGCTAGGAGTTCTGCAGCGAAGCGAATTTTTTGGTGCTGAATTGTCGAGGTTTGATACCCTCGCTTTCCTTTCGTCAGGCCGAAGCGGTCCTTCATGTGCTATGCCAGCTTCGTATCCTCATGTTTTTCGACAAACTCAATCCCAGGATCAGGCCCTTCCTTCGGCAAGCCTGTAATCCTATGAATCAGTTCTCCATCAATAGCTATTTTCTGGCTTCCTATCCATAGGTTCCCATCATGCACCAACTCCAATAGCTGCTTGACCACCATGGTAACCTGCGTGCTGCGACCGAAGTGGGGGACATTTAGCATCTTCAACAATCTAGCTTGCTCCAAGGCAGCAGCCCACTGTTTCACTTCCAGTAGCATCGTACCGGTCTCCGGATAATGGACAAAGTGCAAGTATTTCCCAAGTACGAACTGCGGAAATTTCCCACGATCATTCGTATCATGGTCTGCGTACTTGAGCCAGTCTATTTTTCCTTTCATCGTTCCGACCAACTACACACCCTATGGCAGCGAAGGGGTGCGTAACGTGAACTTGGTTGTCCACCGAGGTGGCTGAACTCTTGGTCTAATAGGTGGAAGATATGGTGGATGCTGCGGTGCAACATTCTCATCCTCACCAAAGTCTTCAAAACCTTCAGGTGGGAGCTCTGCGAAACCAACAGGATTCATCTCGGGATCCTCCGGTGTATTTCCTGATGGCTTGTGTCTTTCTTCGTTCTGCTTAGAGCGAACTTCGGCCTTAAATTTATTTTTGGTTGATCGTTTCTACATTGGCTGATTCGGTGCTGGGGGATTTTCTTCGCGAGGTGTAGATGCAGGTGGATTGCTCATAAGGTTCTGCAGACCCCTCAATCTAAATTCTCTCAACAATTCCTAGACTTCGTGATCAGCTGACATGGACTCAACTCAAGAAAATGCGTAATGCGAAATTCGCAGGCCTGGGTGTCTTCTTATAGAATCCCATGACCAAATATGCCATAATTGTGCATTAAAGACACCAAATCTGATAGAGTGGCTGTAGATCTTGTCCAAACGGCACTAGATTTCCCAAAATCTCATCATTACAGGCAGTTAATGCAGTTAACGTATCGGCGCCGCCAAATCTGATTTTTCCAACAGTCGTATTTTAAGTTTCGACACACCTTTCATCTTCAGCACAACCACTAACTTCAGCTTCACCATAATAAGTACCTTCAACATAGTACATACCTTCGAAACATCCTGACACAAGCTTCAATAGAACTTCGAACTTCGACCCACGACAGAATTTTCTTCCACAACATTCGACACTTCCAACAATCTGCCAAATCTTCTCTGAGAACAGCTTCATTATAGTCTAGTACCCAATGTCAACTGTTCTTGGTACTTAGACTCTTCTTCTTGTTATTACTTCTAATCAAGGGGTACAGGCTTGTCCCTGTACTTCTTTAATCTACTTCCATTCACCGTGGAGGGAAAAATTTCTCCATTCAATTTAGCTAACTGAACTGCACCACCATCAGTAACTTTTTGAACTATGTATGGTCCTTTCCAATGTGTCTTGAACTTACCTGGGAACTTCATGAATTTACTGTCGTACAAGAGCACAAGATCACCATTCTGAAAATGCTTCTTCTTAATGTGTCTATCATGCCATGCTTTTTCTATAGCTTTCTGCACTTGCTGCTGGAAACCTGCAATGAATCTACCTTCTTCTAGTTCCAGTATCTTCGCCAGCCTTTCATTCAACATAGCTGGATCATCCATCCCTGTGAAGACATATATTCTGAGGCTAGGAACAATGTACTCCATGGGCATAACTGCTTCTTGTCCATATACCAGCCTAAAAGGTGTATGGCCTATCAACTTCTTGCAAGTGGTTCTATAAGCCCATAATACTGCTGGAATTCTAAGATCCCAATCATTTCTATTAACATTGCAAACCTTCACCAGAGCGTGCTCAAGAATCTTGTTAAAGGCTTTGACAGTTCCATTTGCTTGAGGATGGTAGGAAGTACTCTTTTGATGATATACTTGAAACTCTTCGGTCAATGCTTCAATAGTCTTATTCAGAAAATGTGATCCCTGATCACTCATAAGAATTCTAGGACATCCAAACCTCGACAAGATATTATCAAATATGAACTTCCCAGCTATAGCAGTGCTACAGTCCTTGACTGGTTGAGCTTCGGCCCAATGAGTAAGGTAATCAGTTGTTGTAATAATGTATCTTGCTCCAAATTTCTTTGTAGGGGGATTGATTGGTCCAACAAAATCAATAGCCCACTTGTCAAATGCTTGTAAAGTTACCTATGGAACGAGAGGCATCTCATCCCTCCTGGATGGTTTGTCTGTCCTCTGACAGATATCGCAGCTATGGCAATACTCTCTTGCATCCTTATGAATCATAGGCCACCACAATCCAGCTATCGAAATCTTCTGTGCCATAGCTTTTCCTGCATAATGACCTCCTACTGCTCCAGAATGTGCCTCAGCCAAAATCAATGGCTTTTCATGCTCCAAGACACATCTGCGTAGTATTTCATCTCGTCCCATCTTATATAGTTGTCCTGCTATCAAGGTAAAGTCAGCTTCTCTAACCACTAGCTGCTTCTTCTGCTGTGTTTTCATCTCAGAGGGTGCAAACCTTGTAGACAAGTACTGAACAATATCCTAAAAATAGTCATCAACCATCTGGATGGCAAACAACTGGGCATCAGGAAGACCTTCGTCCAAACTAGTGGGTTCTTCTCCTGACTCAAGCCTCGACAAGTGGTCAGGCCCCAGGTTAAGTCTTCCTGGCTTAACTATGATCTCAAAGTCATACTCCTGAAACAAAATCAGCCATCTACATATCCTTCCACCTAACACAGGCTTGTTAACCAAATACTTCAAAGCAGAATGGTCAGTGAACATCTTAAAATGGGAGCCTAACAAATAATGTCGAAATTTCTGCAAAGCATAAACCATAGCTAGACCTTCTCGTTCTGTCGTAGTATAATTCTTTTATGCTGTGGACAATTTTCTATTTGCAAAAGCAATAGGGTGATCAATATTACCTTCACCTGACTGAGCCAATACTACGCCTAAATCAATGGAAGATGCATCGACATGAAATGAAACTCCTTATTCTAGTAAGGGAATACTAAGATAGGGGCAGTTACCATCTTTTCTTTCAAAATGTCCAAGATTTCCTGACATTCAGGTGTCCATTCAAACTTAATATCTTTCTTCAATTTCTTTTCCATAGGGGCTGTAATCTGAGCATATCCTTTAATGAATTTCCTGTAATATCCAATATGGCCAAGCGTAGTGCGAAGTTGCTTAACAGACTTCGAAGGTGGTAAGTTCACAATAATGGCTATCTTCGCAGGATCCACCATCAATCCTTGCTTGCATACAATGTGACCTAGAAGAATTCCAAAAGGTGCACAAAAGATACACTTCTTCAGGTTCAATGAAATATGATGTTGTCTACACTTGTCCAGCATAAGTCTTAAACTAGCTATATGATCTTTCAATAAACCAAAGATAGTCCAATCATCAAAGTAAACTTCCAAGAACTTATGAATAAATTCCTTAAATGCAGATATGACTACTCTGGAAAACATAGCAGGTGCATTCTTCAATCCAAAGGGCATAACAGTATACTGAAAAGATCCCATTTCTGTAGCGAAGGTTGTTTTATGTCAATCCTCTGGAGCAATTTTGATCTGATGGTAACCTGAAAATCCATCAGTGAAAGAATACACTTCTTGACCTCCGACATTGTCTAAAACTTCATCTGTAAAGGGAGTAAGAAAAGGATCATGTAAACAGGCATCATTCAGCTTCCTCAGATTAACACAGATTCTGATTTCTCCCTTGGTCTTCTTTTCTTGTACCACCATAGGGCTGACCCATTCGGACTCTTCGACAGGCTCAATGATTCCTGCAGTGATCATCTTATCTAGCTCCATCTTGAATTTTTCTTTATACTTAGGATTCAGCCTATAAGGGAGCTGCTTCACAGGCTTTGCATCAGGTTTCAAAGGTATTTTTATCACTCCTATATCACCAAGGATACCTTTCATTTCTGAGAACTTCATCGGAAATAAGTCCTGATACTCATGGAGGAGTTCAGTCACTTTGCTTACCATTTCTTCATCCCAGTAATCTCCAATGGTAGCGTACTTAGGCATTTCTTCTGATCCAATGTTTACTTTCCTTGTTTTCAAGGGATGAGTTACTTCAGGTGATTCGACTGCTGGTCCATGTAATTCGCAATGTCCTTCTAACTCAGGAATATTAATGTTGCGAGGGTCATCATCTTCATCAATGGCGAGGTTATAACATTCTACTGCATTAGCTTCTTGTTCCTTCCAATCAGGTTGGTGCTCGGCTATTTCTTTATCATCAAACACCTTAGTATGGATCACCCTAATAGCTACGTCCAAGGCAGGGCAATCCTCATTAATAGAAAATGTGAGCACAAAACTATCAACAAGGCTAACCCAACTTACAGTACCATGGCGAAGCTTCACCTCCGCATACCAATTATTTTCTACAGGTTCCAGAATGTGTACAAACCTATGTACCCATTCTTCACAAGGTACATGCTTCCATGCTTCATAACACTGCTCCAAATGTTCCTGAGGGCTAGTCTTACCATTAAATCTGCTTCGTACCTCCTGAGGTTGATGCATGAATCTGAGGCGAAGAAACTTTTGACAAGCTCTCCAACTATGAATATACTTTTTTATGACCATTCCACCATCTCGCTGCTGTGGCTCTGAATACTGAATCTAGAGTCTCCATTTTCTATGAATCTGGTACTTGCTCTGAGAATTGTACAATAAAATCTTTTGGGTCTGTCAAGCCATCAAAAGTAGTTAAGATCTTTGTCTGTGAGCCAACCCATCTGATAGACTTAGTAATTCTTGCACATCGATGTCCATGTAGCTCATAAAGTCTATTATGCCAATTCTCTCGGCCTTTGTCTGAATCGGTCATGCAAGAACTGTCACATTGCCAATCCATTATACCTTCAGGAGTAGGGTTAACATAGTCTTCTTCTTTAGCTTTGATGTTGTAAATATGGTCCAAAACATCATGATCTTCATCTCTAATTGGCTC
Organism: Pseudotsuga menziesii; assembly: GCA_001517045.1. NCBI lineage: Eukaryota > Viridiplantae > Streptophyta > Pinopsida > Pinales > Pinaceae > Pseudotsuga > Pseudotsuga menziesii. The sequence continues at coordinate 110,568 of LPNX010347431.1, forward strand.
TGTATACCTTTCTCCTTGAGAAGGGTCCAACGGTACTATGACTCTCAAGCCTTTTCCTTCAAAATTCATCTATCTGTTCTTAAGGTTGATTACTGCATAATTGTCTATTGCCCATTCAATTCCTAGCAATGCTGGATAAGGGTTACTATCATCAATTATTTCAATGACTTCAAAATCTGGTAAGGTACTGACTCCATCAATATCCACTGGTACACTAGATAATCTTCCCAAGGGCACAATCTTCTGCTGATTGGCTAATCTCAGCTGTATAGGGGACCATTCAAGTGTAGGTCTTCCCATTTGTTTCCATGTCTGCTTAGTTAGGACATTCACTTCTGATCCCAGGTCTAAAATGATATCAATCATGTCATAATCTCCTATCTGAGCATGCAATCTCATTTCTCTTCCAGTCCTTCTAACTCTATTAACAATTTTTCCTCTATCAGAGCTTCGCTGAGGTTCGCAAGACTGAATAACTTTCTGTAACTCATTCAAAGCATTCTAATTTCTTAATAGCTTCATACAACTCTGTAAAAATGATGTTAGTGTACTTACTTGATCCGGCAAAGCTTCTTGAAACTGTAACTGTTGTTGATGTTGTTGCGTAGTTGCTACTGATGTTCTCGGATCAGCAAAGTATTTTTTAGCTTCCATAAATGTTCCTTTTTCTCTTCCAACATTGAAGGTTGGGATTTTCTCTGGGGTCTTACGGACCCAAGCCTCATCAGGCTATTTCTCCTTATTCTGCACTTGCATCATAGCTCCACTCCTTGTAACAACATTAACGACTGGGATAGGTCTTTTCTCTACAGCAATCATCTGAACATTCTGAGTAGGAGTTCCATTTCTTTCTTGTATCTTGGCTATCAACTGTGGGCATTGCTCAATCACATGATCGACTGCTCTGCAATATCGACATGTCGTAGTTGGGTTCTGACAGTCTCTAGCTACATGTCCTGCCTAATTACAGTTATAGCAAACAACCTGGCCTCGACCTCTTCCAGGCATACCACCACGACCACGACCTCTGAAATTACCTCGACCTGATGTACTACCACGGTAACCATATCCATCATTGCCTTGTGCATCGGGTTGTACCCTATAAGTATCATAGGTTCGCTCTCTCATGTGGTCAAAGCTGCGACATTCGTCTTCATTGTGTCCAACTGACTTACAGAACATGTAGTAGGGATTCTTAGGTACTTGAACATATCTCTATAGCAGATAGTAATCTTCAGGTCGATGTTGGCCAGTTGTTCTACAAATCTCACAATATAGGACATTAGGGTTAAACGGGTTCAGTGCACCAGTATTCAAATAATTCCTTAGTGCAGGACACTGTTCTTTGTCATGACCTTTTGTCTTACATCATGTACACCAAACCTCTTCTCGAATAGATTTCCCTTTTTTCATGTCGCGAAGCTCCAAAGCCATTTCTGCTAACTGTGCTTGTATTTGGGCTATTCCAGAATTATCTCCAATAGGAGCTATTTCAAGTTTCATAGCAATTTCCAACGCCTCTTACTGATCAGCAACCTTCTGTTGCATAAGTGGAGTCCTGATATGAGGCAATAGTGCTGCAATGAACCATTCTTTATGTTGTTCTGGTCCAATAGTGAAGCTAACTTGATCCAACAGAACCTTGAACCTCTGATCAAAGTCCCAAACTAATTCACCTCGCTTCTGCTGAATTTCTTTTAGTTCAGTTATACACTATGACTCTGATTTAGGCTTCTTGAATTATTTGATCATTGTTTTTTTAATATCAACCAAGATATAGTTCTGAGTACTAGAAAAATTCATAAACCAGGTCAAATCTCGGTCTCTGAAAGAGGTGACCAGCTGCGTTGTTC